>JASEVX010000002.1:121379502-121471408 GCA_031761405.1 Serripes groenlandicus
AACATTTATATATACTGTTTTTCCCATTGTACACTCTTTTGTTTTCTCATGTACGATGTTCCTTGGTTTATCTCATAAAATCTTATGCTATTTATTTCATGTTATCTTTTTAGATTATTTGTTGAGCCGCTGAAGAGAGTGTTTCTTCAGTGACATAAACATGTTGTTACGTCGAAAGAATGACGAGGACGCACAGGTACAAGAAGCTCGCCATACGGTCCAACAGCATACTGGACACCAAGGGGGTACCCCAAATCAAAAGTGTGCGCTACGATGTGCATGAGACCATATTTGAGATGCAACAGCTGTTGAAATCTTTATTCAGGTGATTTAAGTTATTATAGCTTAATTTCTATTAGTCTTTATAGTCCAACCTAACAACAATTCCACTAGTGTAGAGTTACCTGTCTCTTCATTCCATTACACAGGTAAACAAAACTAAAAGCGGCCTTTCTTATATATAAAAAAAGGTGTAGCAATCACAAAAGGGGAGTTGACCAATATGGTCGCCATTGTTGGGTTATAAAATATTTTTTAAATCTTTGGTATGACTCCGGCTAGGATCGAACCAGCCGACATGCCGCGAAGGCTTATCCGGTTAGACACTTTTCGCCTCCTGTGAATTATCTGTTTCAGGAATCATTGCTCTATACAAACCCATACAAACTATATATTATATATCAAACAAAATGGATGATCTGAACACGTATCGAGTTTTGAAGTTTTAGTTTGGCAAGTTTTCTCATATGTGAGGTGGTTCTCTTGGGCGAGTTTGAATTGGGGCAAGTTTTCTCATATTTTGAAGTAGTTGTCTAGGGGCGAGATTGATTCGGGCATGTTATCTCATATTTGTGAGGGTAGGTCTCTTGGGCGAGTTTGATTGGGGGCAAGTTTTCTCATATTTGAGTAAGTTGTCTAGGCGCGAGATTGATTGGGGGCATGTTATCTCATATTTGAGGTAGGTCTCTTGGGGCGAGTTTGATTGGAGCAAGTTGTCTCATATTTGAGGTAGCTGTCTTGGGGCAAACTTGTTGATTGGGGTGAGAAGTCTCATATTTGAGGTAGGTCTCTTGGGGCGAGTTTTATTGGGGTGAGTTGTCTCATATTTGAGGTAGCTGTCTTGGGGCAAACTTGTTGATTGGGGTGAGAAGTCTCATATTTGAGGTAGGTCTCTGGGGCGAGTTTGATTGGGGTGAGTTGTCTCATATTTGAGGTAGGTCTCTTGGGGCGAGTTTGATTGGGGCAAGTTGTCTCATATTTGAGGTAGCTGTCTTGGGCGAGTTTGATTGGGGCAAGTTGTCTCATATTTGAGGTAGCTGTCTTGGGCAAACTTGTTGATTGGGGTGAGTTGTCTCATATTTGAGGTAGGTCTCTTGGGGCGAGTTTGATTGGGTGAGTTGTCTCATATATGAGGTAGGTCTCTTGGGGCGAGTTTGATTGGGGCAAGTTGTCTCATATTTGAGGTAGGTCTCTTGGGGCGAGTTTGATTGGGGCAAGTTGTCTCATATTTGAGGTAGCTGTCTTGGGGCGAGCTTGATTTGGGTGACTTGTCTCATATTTGAGGTAGGTCTCTTTGAACGAGTTTGATTGGGGCAAGTTGTCTCTTATTTGAAATAGTTGTCTAATGGCGAGCTTGATTGGGGCGAGTTGTCTCATATTTAAGGTAGTTCCCTTGAGCCGAGTTTGATTGAGACACGTTGTCTCATATTTTAGGTTGTTGTCTTAGGGCGAGCATGTTTAAGGTGAGTTGTCTCATATTTGAGGTAGTTCTCTTGGGGCGAGTTTGATTGAGACACGTTGTCTCATATTTGAGGTAGTGTCTTGTGGCGAGTTTGATTGGGGAGAGTTGTCTCATATTTTACGTATTTCTCTTGGGCGAGTTGTCTCATACTTTAGGTAGTTGTTTTCGGTCGAGTTGTCTCATATTTGAGAAAGTTGTCTAGGGGCGAGATGATTTAGGCAAATCGTCTCATATTTGAGGAAAAATGTTTTAGAGCGAGTTGTCGAACATTTATCTGAACATACACTATCATGTACCTTATCGTACGAACATGCTCAATAAGTGATACCATTTGTTTCTTCAGATTGGACATACACCATGCTGCAAGTGTAAGCGCCCAAAGTAAATCAAATCATCTAGATCCTGATAGTTTTACCCCGGAAAGTAAGTTTTTAATCATTAACCCTTTTTCCACAGAGAGACACAGCAGACGACTTTTGAAAACATTGCGGCAAATGGAGAAATTCCTCATGATGATCAATTTCTCATTTTGTCTCATTTTTTCAAATATATCCAATAATTCTCCTTTATTATTATTATTCAAAGAGGTTTTCCACATTTGTTCCTGCATGTTATGAAAGTCGTCTGCTACAGATGTATTGTATGTGGGAAAGCGTTGATTAACATTGGCATCAACGATCTCATTAACTCGACTCACATTTATGATATCCGTAATCTCCACTTTTACGAATTATATAGACCAACATCAGCCTTCACATTCGTGCTGTGTAATCTTAGTCTACATTAGTCGCTACTCATGTATAGAGATGTAATAACGACTTCTCCATGTACAGTAGAACCTGTGCTAAAGACCACCTTGGAACAGCAATTCTCTGTCTATAGCGACCATAGTTTAAGTTCACCAAAGACCAGATTGTTCATCTCCCGTAGGTGGTCGTTAAACACAGGTGTGACTGTATTTGTAAATTAGCCATTTCCCCACTTGCAGACGCATTTTTACACGTACAGCAGACGACTTTCGAAAACATTATGGCAAAAGGAAATATTGCTCTTTATGAGAAATTTCCTCTTTTGCAATCATGTTTTCAACTCTGAGATAATTATGCGTTTTTCAATATTTGTCATATCTTCGAGTAAATGTTTTTCTATGAGGGAGAGCATAACAAACAAATGGTGATACTAATTGACGATATCCCGCAGGATAAGGGTTACAGAACAGAACAGAGCAGAACACAACATAACTTTTATTTGGACTTAAACAAGATGTTTCTCGTCCATACATGATTACAAGTTATTTTCAGGTCATAATAATAAAAACATCTATATTACATTAAATCATAGGTTTGTGGTATGAAAGTGTTTCAATTATAAATACTTTTGCCAAGATGTTTTCATCACTATTTAATAATTACACTTTCATGTGTAGACAATGTCCATATTTTGTCTAGCTGTTTTCATAACTATTTAATAATAACACTTTCATGTGTAGACATTGTCCATAGTTTGTCTAGATGTATTATATGTCCAGGGCTTGGCGTGAAACAGTTGTAACTCAAATTGGTATTTTTTTAACAAGGTTAATCACCTCGCCTTGAAGTCTTTATAAGCGTTAAATCATTTTTCTTGATAAACAATTGAAATTTAGGTGCCATCTCTCGTTCTGAGCAATGGCACCTAAATTTGCATTGTTTAAACATGGGTCAAAATTGCCCCTAAACCAGGGCTTTCAAAATAGGTTTTTAGTTACAACCGTTTCACGCCAAGCCCTCGAGGTGGGAATTGTTAAATTACCAGAGTTGTTTCTCCTCACACTTTTAAATCACGGAATCACCGCCTTGTGGTCGCCCCAATAAAAAAAGTTTCGCTTTTCAGTCATTAGAAATCAGCATTGACTGAGTTGTAAGCACGGGGATTGCAGACCCGGCGGCATCCCAAGTTTGATCGCCACTTGCGATGAAGTGATCGTGGGGAAGGCACATTGCATAGCCTAGTATTGGTTTGTGACACAGGGATCATGAGCAAGTGATATGACGCCGTGATATATATGAGGAAAATTGTTTTAAAAGGCGTAAAACACCAATAAAACATGACATGAGCCGAATTACGAGAAAACAAACATTGTGGACTCTGCGTTAAGTATCGACCCTGCTCAGCATAAGCATGCCGCACAGGCTAATCCAGGCAGACAATTGTCGCCTCCTTTGGAGTTTCTGTTTCAAGACTCATTACTTTATACCTCTATCCCCCTAATACGGAATGTGTCGGCCCGGATTAGTCTTTGCGGACTGTGCAGGCTGATCTAGGTCGATACATTACGCAGAGTCCATAATGTTTGTTTTCTCGTAATTCGGCTCATGTCATGTTTTATTGGTGTTTTACGCCTTTTAAAACGATTTTTCCTCATATATATCACGGCATCATATCATAATTCTTGTGGAACGGCTGACATGTTCTGTAACTTGACAACAAAACTCCTGGTTTCAAAATGGTTTCCATATGATGTACATTTCAGTTCACATCATCTTCGACGATGCATTCGATACCGTCACGAAGAATGGGAGGAAGATCAGACAGCCGAACAGCTATGTGATGCAGTTTCTTGAGTGCAACGAAAAGGCTGCAAGGTATTGTATGAGAATCAACGAAACTCTACGAAACCAAATATGAAGGCATTTGCAACCACCCGCTCAGTCCGATCTAGCTATAACTGTTCGCCAATAAGTCATGGAGGGTTTCGAGGGACGTCTGCAAAGCAGTCAGTATCCATTTAAATCTTTGACTTGGAGGCGCAGGCAAACTTTTTAAGAGTCCGTACATCTAAGAATTGGTTTGCCCGAAACACCGCTCAAATACGCGTGACCCCTGTTGTTGTTTTTTTACTTTACTATTTCTTACATATTGCCTCATCTGGAGCAGATAAATTGTGAGATACGTGGGTGCATTTGTTTTCTATAGAATTCAGAATATATCGAGGGCTTGGCGTGAAGGTTAATTACCAAGGTTAATTACCTCGCCATAAAGTCATTATAAGCGTTAAATCATTTTTCTTGGTAAACAGTGGAAATTTAGGTGCCATTGCTCGTTCTGGGCAATGGCATCTAAATTTACATTGTTTACAAAGGGTCAAAATTGCCCCTAAACCAGGGTTTTTAAAATAGGTTTTTAGTTACAACCGTTTCACGCCAAGCCCTCGATATGTCTATTATCTAACCATGGATCGAGTCACCAGTTTGATGAAAACTCATGTGCGTTATTATGCTATATATATCTTAACGAAAAAGGTCAGGACTGGGTAAATATTGTTGCGTTATATACCCACGTAACTTACTTTAGTTTACATGTAGCAGGGGAAGGGTTGGACGACTTTCTCTCAGGACAGTAGTAGTGTTGACGGTTATACGCTACGAAAATAATGTCGCTAATGCAATGATGTTAAATTTAATGAAACAGATGTATTGTTTTACCCAATCTGTGTTGCGTTTTATGAAAAACATGCTGTGAAATAATTGAAATTGGATGGCAATAAATGATCCGTTCCGCGAGAAAACCATCATTCTGCATAAGTATCGACCCGATCAGACTCAACTGGACAGACACTTTTCGCCTTCTCTGGATTTTCTGTTTCAGGAATCATTACTCTATACCTCTAACACCCTGAGACGGAATGTGTCGGCCCGGATTAGCCTGCGCTGACTGCGCATGCTGATTCGGTTTGATACATTACGCAAGGATAATGTTGTTTTTCTCGTAACAGTTCAAATATATACGTCATAAAGAAAATGATAACTTGGGACATATATTAAATCAGGATGGGGACCTTATATTTGAGTGATAATAACATGTCGATATAAATTGCAGGGATATTGCGCAATGTGACCCGAGTGAATGGGAGTGCATACCTCAAAAGAAGCCAACGCCCTTTGGTGCTCAGCTTCTCTTCAAGATGCCCGGGGGTACTAAAATGATAGTACACTTGAAAGATAAATCCAAAATACGACACAGGAAACGTTGGTCGCAGGTATGTAAAGTACAATCTCTCCTGAGTAATATCTAGCCAAGGCAAGAGATACACTCGTTCTAGAGAGGTTAAAACTTTCTCCTGTTAGAAGACATATTTTGACGCGTCTCAAAACAGACAACTTAGGAAAACATTGTGTGAAACGTAAAAATGGCTCATAACGGACAACTTAGGAAAAGATTGTGTGAAACGTAAAAATGGCTCATAACGGACAACTTAGGAAAACATTGTGGGAAACGTAAAAATGGCTCATAACGGACAACTTAGGAAAAGATTGTGTGAAACGTAAAAATGGCTCATAACGGACAACTTAGGAAAACATTGTGGACAACCTAAAAATGGCTCATAACGGACAACTTAGAAAAAGATTGTGTGAAACGTAAAAATGGCTCATAACGGACAACTTAGAAAAAGATTGTGGGAAACGTAAAAATGGCTCATAACGGACAACTTAGAAAAACATTGTGGGAAACGTAAAAATGGCTCATAACGGACAACTTAGGAAAACATTGTGGGAAACGTAAAAATGGCTCATAACGGACAACTTAGGAAAACATTGTGGGAAACGTAAAAATGGCTCATAACGGACAACTTCTTAATACTCTACAATGAGCTCCATTTTATCCAAAATTATCCTTTTCTCTATGCTTTTCATTTAGTGAATATTTTAGTTTAGATTTATTTATTTTACATCGATTACGAAACAAACAAGCTTTCAGCTTAAAGTAATCACGCTCGATGTCTGATTTCCATTTGGTCATTGGCTATATTCGGGTACATGTATAACAGCAATATTAAAATGAAAGTACATTAATGAACATGTACCATGGGTACATGTACGATAGTGTATGTATGCAAAACTGAAATTAAAGTACGGAATGGGATATATATTGGCCCTATGTATGCATATGTAGGCAGTCCAACCTATCTTTAATAAGGAAGATATCAATCTGGTCCTTGTTCACAGGTGGTCTTTAATTGCGGGGTCATTTATGAAGAAAAATGAATATTTAGGAAAATAAAAGTGAGGTTGCTATAGTCAGGGAATTGCTATATAAAGGTGGTCTTTACTACAGGTTTGACTGTACATGTAACATGTATAAATTATAATAACACTAAAGGATACGTGAGTTATGGATTAGCGTAAAATGAAAAATGAAGACATGTAAAAAAAAATGTTGAATTCATTGTATTCATATACATATACATGTAATTATGAATGACAATTAGACAAAGGATTAATTTAGTTATAGATTTCATTAAAATGGAAATGCATCACAGGACAATGTTGAATACATGACATAATGTTCATGTTATGCTGAACCTATGCATTCATATGCATGCAATTATAAAAGACAATACGACACAGGACAATGATGGTAAGATTCTATATTTTCTTACAGATTCTGTATTTATACTACCTTCTTGGCTTTAAAACATTTGGAATGAAGAAACTGAATGACATACTAAAGAAACCTGCAAATGCTGGGGCTTCACTGCTTTCATTTCTAAAACCCGAATATCAAGAGCAGGTAAGACATGCATTTTGTCATTTATTTAACCTTCTTCATTCATTTATTTATCTGTTAACCATATTAAATGTAATACACGTGGATTAACAGAGCAAAGACAAATATTATGCGGAGATAATCAGTTTGTTGATGAACACTATAGGTGTTTAAGCTAATTGTAGTATTCATAGTCGTCTCATTAAACCCTTTCCCAGATCATGCACATTTGCAGCAGACCTTTTTGAAAAAGTGAAAGTGTAATTATTGAAAAAAGTTGAAACAATGGTTTCAAATGCCATCTGTTGCAGATGTGTTTGCATTTGGGAACGTAATATATATTTATGTGAGAGAATGAATATACAAGACACCCATAATTGAAAGTATAATATTTGTAATATTCGCGCAGTTGAATCGGTCGTTGTCGATATTGTCCGCTTACCATCTAACAATAATTAAACGTCTAGGAATATGTTGATTGGTAAGGCTATAACGACGCCATAAAGAATTGTTCAGTTATATCACGGCAGACTCTTCACATACCCATGTATTTTCTGGTTTTCTTACACCAGTACTTGACACAAACGTCTGTGCAAGCAACTAACTGTTAGTACTAACATAGACTGTTAGCCCATAGGTGGAAGAGGAATGACACTTGTCGCAATGGCTTTGGTCAAATGTCGGAAAGTATGTTGGCCGAGCTGGGGTTCGAACTCACAACCCAACATGTTTACAGCTCACGTCGTTACCGACCGACCTACCGGGGCTCGGTCTTACGATGGTTATTGGTGCATAAACTCAGCGGGAAATGGATGCAAAGTTATTTTATTTTTTATTTCTGTCAGATGAAGAATACGTTTATTCTTACTTTGGATGGTGACGTCGATTTCAACCCGGACGCCGTCATTTTATTGTTAGACAGGATGAAAAAGAACCCTAAAACAGGAGCCGTCTGCGGCAGAATTCATCCAATTGGGTCAGGTAGGTTAACATCTTATTTATTCAACTTCAATGCAGTTCTAGTTTCACTTTGATATTTGGTTAAATACGAAGGCGGTGTCTCCGGAATGCAAAACGCCATGTGTTTGAAATACACTGCAATTGTACGTATTGACTGGACAATGACACGAAACGATTCCTGTGCAAGTCAATTGACAATAACACAAAGCAATTCCTGTTCGTATTCAATGGACAATGACACAGAACAATTCCTGTACGTATTCAATGGACAATGACACAGAACAATTCCTGTACGTACTCAATGGACAATGACACAGAACAATTCCTGTACGTATTCAATTGACAATGACACAGAACAATTCCTGTACGTATTCAATGGACAATGACCTAGAACAATTTATGTACGTATTCAATGGACAATGACACAGATCCATTCTTGTACGTATACAATGGACAATGACACATATTCATTCCTTTACGTATTCAATGGACAATGACACAGAACAATTCCTGTACGCATTCAATGGATAATGACACAGAACAATTCATGTATACGTATTTAATGGACAAAACTAAACAAGTAAAATCTTAGTTATGTATGCAATACCCTTCACATTGAAAGAAGAGAGAAGTTTTACAACATTTTACAGGGTATTTCAGTTATATCCAAGCGGTCGGTTCACCTTACGTAATTCCTGGATTGCTCGCACCAGCTATCATTACATCATTCTATATTGATATCCCTCGTCATTACCCGCAGAGCAATCAACCTTTATTAACATAACTCTTTTTCACTTAAGGACCTATGGTTTGGTATCAACAGTTCGAGTATGCCATAGGTCATTGGCTACAAAAGGCTGCCGAGCATGTGCTGGGATGCGTACTGTGCTGTCCGGGATGCTTTTCACTGTTTCGAGCCAGCGCCCTCATGGATGATAACGTGATGAACACCTACACAACCAAGCCTACAGAAGCTCGGCATTACATCCAGTTTGAACAAGGTTTGTTAGCTGTTTTTCATATATCTTTTCGGGCGAGGACAGATGGCTAGGCTATACACCTATCAAACCAGCCACCGTCACAAACGAGATTTACGATAAACAAATATGAAGATCAGTCGGATCATGATCTTCCGAAGTCGCCATCTAGTCATACAAGCATCGTTACAAACATCGTTAAAGCATCTTGAGAACGGCTATGACCAAACGATAACTATACAAGTATAATATAATATGCCCAATAAGTATTTACTTCCTATATTAAAATAACTTTTTAGCGTGATGTGGCCTAAATAAGGTGTCAATATATGAGCCATTCCACGAGAAAACCAACAGTATTGACTCTGCGAAAAGCATCGACCCGGATCAGCCTAAGCATGCCGCGCTGACTCACCCGGTCAGACACTGTTTGCCTCCTGTGTTTGTCCTGTTTATGGGATCATTGCGCTTTACCTCTATCACCCTGCGCTGAATTTGTCGGCCCGTTTTCGGCTGATCAGGTTCGATACATTACGCAGAGACCATAATGTTGGTTTTCTCGTAATTCGGCTCATATTATGTTTTTCTCTTCAGGCGAGGATCGATGGCTTTGTACATTACTGTTACAACGTGGACACAAGATCGATTACGAAGCTGGAGCAGACGCTCTCACATACGCCCCTGAAACATTCAACGAATTCTTTATACAGAGACGTCGATGGGCGCCTTCAACAATGGCAAATATAATGGACCTTCTTAGCTCCTGGAAAAATACCGTCCGGGTAAATGATAACATCAGTACGCTTTTCATCGTATATCAGTTTGTGGTTTTGCTGTCCAGTTTACTTGCCCCCGCCACGGTGACCTTGATGATAGCCGGATCTTACTCGGCGGTTCTCAATATCAACGCGACCTATTCGTTTTATCTGTCAATAGCACCGATTGTC
Organism: Serripes groenlandicus; assembly: GCA_031761405.1. Classification (NCBI taxonomy): domain Eukaryota; kingdom Metazoa; phylum Mollusca; class Bivalvia; order Cardiida; family Cardiidae; genus Serripes; species Serripes groenlandicus. The sequence continues at coordinate 121,389,654 of JASEVX010000002.1, forward strand.
ATCTTCGTTATAATATGCTTGAAGTGTAAGAACGAAACGCAACTGAACGTAGCAGCATTTCTGTCCTCAATCTACACTCTCATAATGGTAATAGTAACAGTAGGCACCATTCTCAATCTCGTGAACGATGACTTTTTTTCCCCAAACGTCTTATTTCTGGTTGGACTTGGTATGATATTCACTCTGGCAGGAATCTGGCATCCGAAGGAGTTCGGTTGTTTAATTCACGGACTCCTGTACTATTTCACGGTACCCTCTACGTTTATATTCCTCACAGTGTACTTCTTTTGCAACCTTAATAACGTATCTTGGGGAACGCGGGAAGCAAAAGTGGTGGTCGAAGCCAGTCCAGGAGAAACGAGTACTCAAACACCAAAGAAAGAACCGAATTTTTTCTCTAAAGTTCTCGATCTGATAAAAGGTTCATGTTGTGAGGAATTGATGCAATCCGTTTCAAAAGAAGTCCAAGAGCGATTCATGAAAGACAAGTCCGCCGGAAAGGATGAATCAATCCCCGTTGTGCCTATCATTCATGCAGAAAAAAAGAAGGATGATTACATTGACCACTGCGTATGGATGCATTCGGCCGACTTTGAGAGAGGTGAATTCCTCACGTGTAGTGACGAGGAGACCAAGTTCTGGGAGGAAATCTTACGGAAGTACCTGTATCCCTTAAATAACGACCCTCAACACGAGGAGCAAATAAGACAGGATCTCGCTTCGCTTAGAAATAACGTGGTATTCGCTTTTTTCATGCTCAACTTCATGTTTGGGGTGGCTCTGCTTCAGCTGCAATTAAATAGGGACAAAATCTTATCATTTTACATTGTAGGAAAATATGAACCTGTGTCGGTGACTTTCTTAGCTGTATTCACAATTATTTTACTAACACAATTTATTGCAATGATCCTCCATCGATGGGGTACATTCCTTCATTTGGTATCGAACTGCAAACTCAACTTCATGTGTACCGTAACAATGTCAGAAGAAGAAAGATTCAGAGCTTATCTAAAGGAGTGTGTTGGCCTCATGAACGGAAAGAGTCCAAATCTTAACAGTAAAGGTCCTGACAGCGATTCGGACAAAGAGGATTGCACAACAACGACTGCTGAAGTTATTGTGCCAGTCGATTACGATCTGGATGACTCGTTGTCAGAATCCGAAGGAGATGATGAAGACGAAAGACATGCAGAGCATAGTGAATCTGGGTCACATGAGCAAAGCATTGGCGGTACATTTTATAATAAAAGGTTTAAAAGGAATTACCATGCAGCTATGAGAACAGTGCGACATAGACGTAACATGACTCGAAACCATCCTAGTCATGGCAGAGTCCGGATAGCGGAAGATCCTAGACTGGACTTTTATCAACGAAATCATGGCAATTCGTATCGACCTAACCCGCCATATCGGGAATACACAGGGGAAAGAAGATTTGCAAGATGATAATAACAATTTGTTGGTTATTTTTAAATTTGGTTTGTTATTGTATGGTGTTTTTCACCGCGTATAACAGTATTTGAGTTATATCGTGGCATTTCCTAAGTAAATTACTAGTTTTGCTAGTAAGTTTATCCTGAAGCAAAGGGATCAGTCGTAATGATATTCCCAACAATCCAGAATGTAGAGGAGGAAGGTCAATATTTCAATAGTTATAGGTTTTGGTTTTCATGCAGATTTTCTCTAGCTTCTACACCACCAAGGAGCCTTGGCCTTTATTCTTGTCAATTTAGACTTTGTATTTGGAAGAGTCCACGAAAAACTTTTAGGAATGTTAAGATAAAACGCCGAGTTAAGCAGTCAACCGTCAGACGGCGCTGAAGCGTCGACAATGGCCTGATTCTATAGCCTACTGGTGACAAAGGCTTCACAAATTTCGGTACACGCAGTGAAATGATTAAATAATCGACAAGAACAGCCAAATATAAAAGCTTTACTCAATCAGCTACACACCTTATGTATGTTCTATTCACCGATATCAAATGAAGCAAAGATTAAGCAAATGTTACGCCGGCGATAGGCGAAAATAAAACGTCGGGTGTAGCCTTATTCTGGTTTATACATGTGATAAAGGAAACACATCGTCGTCTGGAAATAACTCACCATGTGATGAATAGACATACAAATAGAAGAACGGACGGACGAAAGACGGAGAAGTGATCCCAATGTTTCACATCGCTAATGCAGGCGACACACACATACAATTTGGTCGTGTAGCTACGATGAACAGCTAGGTTTTTGAGACGATGGTATCGGTTTCGGGTAATGAACAAGTCTTTAACTACTTTTAAGTGGGTCTTTAGATTACAATCTCTTTAAAACCAGATATAAATTTCGCTGTAGTAGCAGGTGCTCGTATATATCTGATGACTGCCTATTACAGGGCGTGTCAGATTGACCTTCGCGTCAACCAATCAAAGTGTCACCTACACTATCGTTACGTATCAACATGGGAGATAACCCATTTAAATAAACGAGATAGAGACGCGGTGATTTCCGAGTGTTCAGCAAGTGTATATACCATTTTGAAGCGAGCGTAGGGTCATAAAGTGCTATGTCATTGGACAGGAAAGCGAGCACCTGTTCATGAATATTTAAATGTATAGTGTAAAATAAGAGACAACCTTATATGCGGTGTCTACATGACATAAACGTACAGCGAAGTATTTTTGGTCTGATTTTAATCAGAGTGTTTAGAATGTGTATATTTAGTTATAGTGTAGTATAGGAATCATAATGTGATGGTTTATGCATGAATTTATTAACACTTTTTTTAATTTCTAAGTCGGGTCATGCCACACGAAAACCGATCTTCTGAGATGTTGAAACCAATGTCAAGTACGAAGAAAATGTATATTTTTAGGTCGAGTTCCGATAGCTCAGTCGGTAAGGACAACGGCTATCAATCCAGGATTCGTGGGTCCGAACCCCGGCTCGGTCCCACATTCATTCCGATGATTGACAAATGTAATTCGTCTTCAATCAATGGGCGAAATAGCCTATGCGGAATGGTAGCCATGATGACAAGTGTAATTCGTTTTCAAACAATGGGCTAAATAGTCTATGAGGAATGGTAGCCAGTTTCATTGGACGATTGTTGTGTGGGTAACTGGTTTGAGAAAGCAAAGCAAATGAAACGTTAGGTTAACTGACCGCAGTTAAATAACTGAAACAACGTTGACAACGGAGTTATACTTCAATCAATCAAGCATATTTGTGTCGTCAGAATTGGGTCAAAATCCTTATTAAAAGGCGTTCATGATGAGTTTACGACTTGATTGCAAGTAGGGAAGAACCTTACTTGGATGCGCAGTCTGGACAGGTTCTTCACTGATCGCAGAGTCCGGTTTTCGTGTGACGTGGTTTAAATTATATGGGAACTTCATCGGACAAATTGGGTTCTTGATTGCTATGTGCTTTAATCTCTCATATACATGTACCATTGGCGCTTTACCATTTGAACTGTATTTCTAATCTGTTGACGTAATTCAGTTCTTGGGATAAATATATGCCATGTATTGCATATGCACAACCTCGCCTGAGACTTCAGTGTTTGCATATGCATTGATCAAGAGCCTGTATTGTCTAGAGCGGCTCAAATATAATATTCAAAACAAATTAAGACTAGTCAATTTTTTAAATTTAGTATCATTTGTAATGTTCATTCTCTGTGTGTATTAGAGTTAACCGTTTGTAAAAGCTAGTGTCAAAATATGTATCCATAGTTTTACTTAAAGTTGAAAAACTTGATTACTTACACGAAGATAATACAGTTTGTTTAAACAGTATTGCCTGGTTAAAAAGCTTTAACGAATTAAGTTAGTTAAGTAATTTTAAATTATTTGACAATTTGTAAAGTGTTCTTTATTATACGTATATCATGTACTACTTGAAATGTAAAGCGTGTTCATAGTCTGTATGAATTGAAGTGTGGCATGATGAATAAATACCAAGGTCTGTTTACCATAGAACTCTGTAGTGTTCACTGACCTATCAGTCTTCTGACTGCAAATGTTCAATTTACACGGGAAATTTACGCATCCGAAAACAAGCAAATAACCCTTTCACTGCCAAAACAAATTAAAGAAGTTTGCAAACAATGCAGATTCAGGTGAGACAGCTCAAAACGAGCTGTCTCTCCTGAAATCTGCATTGTTTGACACCTTAGACTATAAATTTAACCAAATTTTCTGTTAGACGAAAAATGGGGTGGTCCATTTTTCAACATGGAAGAGACGACTTTGTGATATTCGGCAGTGAAATAGTTAACCGATTGAGATACTCAGTGATTTACCCTTCTAGGTATCAAACAGAGCTCCAGATAAGCGTTTTTCATGTTCTAAAATCCTTATTCGACCCTCTAACCCTATGTTGTGGGTACTCAAAAGAATCGTCTCAGTGAGACGATTCTTTTGAGTACCCACAACATAGAATTTGCTTTAATGATAAGAGAGAAATTGTGGGAAAAAGTGCTGAATACCCCTCCTTATCTGGACCTCTGATCAAAGGTATTCAACGAAAGTTTTCAGATGCGCCGGCTGAGCTGGTAGCTCAGGCTCCACTAAAAATCGGTTCCAACAGTCAAAGGGTCGTTTTAAATTTGAAATAATTATTTAAATATTGCTGTGTTTTAACAAAAGCAGTGAGACTTCCCGTTAACCTATCAAAAGGTTTGATTACCTGTTACAATTAATGGTTAAATTACCTGTGTCAATCAGTCCAGAATGCACCAATGGCTGGTCAATACTATCCTAATGAATATTTTCGTTTTATATTTTGAATTATTTTATGTCATTTTAAATTTTAAATAATTATTTAAAAGTTATTGTGTTTTAACAAAGGCAGTTAAAATTCCCGCTAACTAATCAATATATTGATTTCCTGTTTCAATAAACGGTAAAATTACCCGTGTCAATCAGTCCAGAATGCACCAAGAGCTGCTTACTACTTAATACTGTCCTTATAAATATTCATACTCATCTAAAAGGTGTGACTACGAGTAAGGTTGCTCATGTAAATTCTTTGAGTCACGTTGACGGCTTATTCAAGTCTTTCCCGCATACAACACATTTGCTGCAGACGAATTTGAAAATATTGAGGCAAAAATATGGATACTCGCTATAAATGCAAGTAAAAAGTTATCTAATAGTTTTGTTTAACGACTCACTTTTACGACGATTTTACTGAAATCCAAAGTCATTTAAAATACCATTCTAAGTTTAATAAACATATAAATACCTTATTTGTCCTATAGATACACCCGACAACGCAATTTTCCCGATTGGACAGTTAAAAAATATTGTTAAAATCCATGTAAATCACACGTCCAACATACACTACAAATGGAGGACTAACAAGGGAGATAACTTTTTTAAATAATCAATGTTCCCAAATTTACTTCGGGCTTTCTTTTATCCACAATTTGTTGTCAAATCCCCCATTGTTTTTTGGTGGTTTGCAATTGTCAGAGGGAAACTAAGTTTTGTTTTGCCTTCTGGCAAGGGTAAACCTATAACTATGTAGAAAATGCAGTGCAGTACGAATTGTTACAAATCTGATTTGTTTCAATCAAGGATTTTTTACGCACTTTTGTGTTAATTTTGTCTTTGTCAATGTTTAAAAATAATGATAAAGAAGTTTTTACACCGTAAGTTGGGGAAAGGAAATCAGAGAGGTCATTGTTCTTTACATCTTCTCTGAACCTCCTTTTAAGTACAGCACAAGCCTTTTCATTTCGTATTATTGTATATATGCTTTTCTTTACATTTCAAACCTTTTAAATTAAAGAGAGCTATTCCAACCCCCCCCCCCCCCCCCCCCCCCCACCCCCCCCCGGCGTCGTTTAAATTCAAAACAGTGATATTGTGTCCTTTCGTCATTTTTGTTTTCGTTTTTAGTTAGTAAATCTGTTGACGATTGATCCTTTCCCGCATAGATTCATTCTACAGTAAACGAATTTGAAAAACACCCTTCTAACAATCTTGACAACTTCCCGAAGTTAGGGTAACTAAATAAAAGTTGAGAACATTGAGGGAAAAGTAGAAGTGTCTTTATGTGGGAGAGGGTTGACGAAAAGACAACCCCGTGATTGGATGAAACAAATCAACTCTATTAACCCTTTCCCTCATACGACAATTCAGCAGCAGACGACTTTGAACATATTTTGTCAAAAAATAGAAAATCTCTATAATTGAATGGATAACCTATGACTAAAAGTGGCAAACATTGTGGCAAAAGGAGAAATTGCTCGTTTTGAGCAATTTCTTCTGTTGTCACATTTTTTTCAAAAAGCCGTCTGCTGCAGAAAGTATCTTTATGAGGGGTATGGTTAAAGAAAATTTCCGACTCTCTCGGCATACATCAAATCGATACATTTTTCAGATTATCTATGGCCGAGCTTGAGTCGGAAAACTAATGAAATTTCAACCAATCACCGGGGCTTTTACAAACAGGTATATCCTTCGTAGTAGTGGTAGCGAAGGGTTTATCGTTGTTGTGAAATATAAAAGTAAAAGATATAGTCATTCAATTATAGTCTAATCAAATAAATATTATTTAAACAAATGGATAAGTCAAATAGTTCATTCTGCACGGCGAGGGGTAATCAAAAGCAAATTGTTTCATTTCTAAAAGGATTAAAGCACAAGTGCCAGTCTCGTTTAAAATCAAAAAATGGCATTTGACTATATATTGTGAATATGTAATCAAATGCTATTATATATTCTAATCGAGAATGGCAACTGTGGGTTGAGGACGTTACGGAAAAAGTCAAAATCGCTTTATTAAGCAATTTCTCCTTTGACCATGATTGTTTTCAAAACTTGTCTACTGTAGGTGAGGCAAAATGCGTCTGAATATGGGGACATAACGTAAATACTTCTTGTGATAACAAAAGTCACGCATAGTTTGTTGCTTTGTATATGTTAGCTGTTTATTTGATAATTATAAAAAAATCATGTGTTTTTATCCTCTGCAGTTATAAGATAGGTATAACAAGAACAACAAGAGAAAGTTGATGCAAGGCATCAGTGTCGCCGGAAAAGACTGCATTGATTTATTTATGTATTCTTGACTTTCCTTAGTCTATTCAATCATTAGGAACGCAGTAATGAAAACATTTGCTTATAAATTTTATATACATACCTATACATTAGGGTATCTATAAAAAATTAACGAAATGTGTACACATTTATCTGGCTTAAATTTAATTTTGCTGTTGTTACTTATTTAAATAATAGTATTCATTCATATAATTTCAATGTTTGTCAATCTTATTCGAATCACAAGGTAAATATCCTGGTATTGCTTTAAAGGGAGGTAATTTGAAGAAAACAAAAGTCTTCAAAAGGAGAAATATATCAGCATTACCGTCTACAGTTTAAATTGTTCTATTGTTTGTGGATTTAAAAATGTTCTTTTTTTCTTATTTCTACATGTACAACGAAATATTGCGGCTTCTCTTTGACGCTTTGCGTCAAACATTCGTCTTGTACTTGTCTAAAATAAAATAATATCACTCGCTTTTTCATATCGAAATGCGCATGTGCGAAAATCGATGTTAAAGGTCACGAAACTACACAACAGAATAGGGTCTATATTTAGCTTAGAAACAGTTCCTACTTTAGATATTCATGGATTAACATTATTAAATGAATTCTACACAAATCAAGACATCTCTTTGAACATGAAAACAACATTTAGTAAGTTAAAATTGCTATTAAAAGGAGAATCCGAAATTGACCTCAATGATGACACATAAGAGTCTGCATTAGGGGGTGTTGGTTCACGTCTTGAAGGGACCACTTTTGTCTTCGTAAATAAGACAAAAAACTTAAATGCGAGTGAAATAAAAAAAACTGCAAACATTAAAAAATCGGAATATTTATTTCATTTTAGATGTGTCATTTATTAGTGTTCGTAAACAACCACAATTGTAATATGTTCAAATCATCTAGATTTGTTTCTTTCTAATAATAAGCCGCCCTCCCATGTGATTTCCAAAAAGCTATTAAAAATAGAAGTCGCGGGCTTCTGCCCGGCGACTAATTAAGTTTAAATTGTATACAGAGTTGAAAAAAAGGTATTGAACAAAACTGGTCAGTTTGAGTAATTTCTTATTTTTCGATGATAGTTTCAGAAATCGTTTGATGCATGCATTGCATACGCACTACATCATCTGTATAAGATTCATTAATTGTTTGGTGTTTTACGCCACTTTCAACAATTGTTCAGTTATATCACCTCGTTTCCTTGGTAAGTTACCAGTACTACTGGTCCAGTTATCCTTACACCAGCCCGTCAGTCACAATGCTAACCCTACAATCCTGAGCGCCTGGGAGGGCACCCATTGCTATTATTCTAAATGCTTTGTTATGACCCGGTCGGGGATCTAGCCCGCGACCTGACGCATTCGAGGCGGATATTCAACAACTACACAACCGAGGCAGTTATCTGTATCAGAAAAATTATTTACGAGAACATGTAACATCGTTGGTTGTATTAAAACGATAACTATTATTGTAAATAGTTATATATTTATTGATAATAGAAAAGTTACTATTTATATTTGTTTTATTTTTTTATATTTGTTTGTCAGATCGTTACATATATAATAAAGAAATCATTGAAAAAAACAACGTAAAGCTTGCTATCATTATGACCCTTTTATTTTCAAATATATGCATCATAAGACTTTATTATAAACAAATTTGATTTTGTTATTCTCTATAAGTTGAATAATACTTATTCAATAGATCGGAAATCGTCTGTTTCTGTTGTATTAAAGTGCGTCTGCATGTGCGAAAGCCTTCCTGCAGCAATATACAACCGTTTAGGAAAATGCTAAGCTTGGGGTATCAGTCTAATAATACGCAATGTCTAGTTCAAGCTTCTCATTCATTTCTTATCTGTTGTCAACAGCAAATTTGCAGAAAACATATGTGCAAAATATGAAAAATCGCCAAAAAGAAGAAACTATAATCAAATTGAGTTGAAAACATTGTGGAAAAAGTCAAATTGCCCTAAATTGGTGTTTTTTTCTCCTTTTATCACACTGTTTTCAAAAGTCGTCTGCGGAGGATGCGTCCAAAATGCGCCTACAAGAAGGACAGGCTGAGAAAAATGACAAGAAATCTATCAAGATAAGTATCCCCATTGATTGGATTCGCATGAGACTGTCAGGGGTGTAGCTCCCTTTAGGAACTGTAGGCACGTGCCTACACATTTTTTCTAAAAATGCCCCAAAATGCAGCTGCGGCGATACACATCTGCGAAATGTATCGACCAGATCAGCCTGCGCTGTCCGCGCAGACTGATCCGGCCGACACATTCTGTCTAAGGGGGGATAGATAGAGTAGTGATTCTTGAAACAGAAAATCCACAGGAGGCGAATAGTGTATATCCGGGTACGCCTGTGTGGCATGCTTAGGCTGATCCGGGTCGATACTTTACGCAGAGTTCACAATGTTAATTTTCTCACGAGACGGCCTACACATTGATTATTGCCAAGCTACGCCCCTCCCTGACTGTGTCGGAGAGGCTTTCAACGGTATTTTCGATACACGTTTATTGTTGAACCCCCCCCCCCCCGTCCAAGTGTTTATTCTTTATGGTAGAAAAGCTCTTTCAAGACAGTGATGTTGTAGTGATAGAGCGTCGTAGGGAGGGACTTCTTACTTCAATACTTCTGACTTCTGACTTCCATACTTCTAACTTTTAACTTCCAACTTCCTTACTTCTAACTTCCATACTTCTAACTTTCTTACTTCTAACTTCATTACATTTAACTTCCACCAACGTGCTTCGTGCATTCGTTTAGAAGTAATGAAGTTAGAAGTAATGAAATTAGAAGTAATGACGTTAGAAGTAATGAAGTTAGAAGTAATGAAGTTAGAAGTAATGAAGTTAGAAATAATGAAGTTAGAAGTAATGAAGTTAGAAGTAATGAAATTAAAATAATGAAGTTAGAAGTAATGAAGTTAGAAGTAATGAAGTTATAAGTAATGAAGTTAGAAGTAATGAAGTTAGAAGTAATGAAGTTAGAAGCAATGAAGTAACTTCATTACTTCTAAACTAATGTACTAATGCACGAAGCACGTGGTGGTAGTTAAATGTAATGAAATCCCTTTCCCACATACAACTCTTTCTGACGCCTCTGCAGCAGACGACGTTTGAGCAATTTCTCCTTTTGCAACAATGTTTTCATCTGTTCAGTAATAAAACCTACAACTATAGAGATTTTCCTTAATTTTAGTGGACATTTTCAAAGTCGTCTGCTGCTGATTTGTTGAAGGTGGGAAATACTTAACCAGTACTCGCGCCGTTTGTGTGGAAAAATCCTAAACGTTGGTACGAGACGGCGACGCTCTATCACTGTATCACTGTCTTGGAAATTTTTTATGAATGATGTTCTTGGTGGCTGTATCATTGCTAAATCTGCAGCAGACGACTTTGAAAACATAGTGACAACAACCTGAAATATCACCACAAATGATAGCTTAATTGTTAAACTGAGATGAAAGCATTGTGGACAAAGAAGAAATTGCTCATCACGAGCTATGTAGCAACGAGTTTACAGAGCTATCTATAATTGTAGGTATATCATTACTGAAAACAGTTTTAAACAGTGTGGCAAAAGGAGAAATTGCCCGTTCTGAGCAATTTCTCCTTTTGTCACGATGTTTTCAAAAGTCGTCTGCAGCAGATGGTTGAAAAACGGATATATAGAGGATATTTTTTTTGTTTTGAGTGGATATGGAATATATCTCATCGAGAAGTGATACAATTGAATATTTTCACGAGCGCGTGAAAATGTTAAAATTGTATGACTTCAAGTTGAAATATATTCCAATCCACTCAAAACAAACAAATTTTCTTTTTATTTTATGATAATTGATGATGAAATAATTGAACCATTTAGTGTCTTCGTACCTGTTCACACGCGGGCGAATCTTTGTGAATGTATTTGTTTGCTACACAATGTCAGACAATGACAATAAGTCAGAAGTTGTTAAATTTACGGAATACGGAATTATACATGGGTATAGGTGTGGAATCTGCGTAAACCTTAAAGTATCACCCAGATCAGCACAAGTATGCCGCGCAGGCTAACCAGGACCTACACTTTTCGTCTCCTGTGCATTTTATGTTTCCAGAAAGAATCATTACTCTATACCTCTATTCCCTGAGGCGGAATGTGTCATCCCGGATCACTCTGCGCGAACTGCGAAGGCTGATCTGGGTCGATACATTACGCAGAGGCCATAATGTTGGTTTTCTTGCGGGACGGCTCATTTACGTATATTCGTCCCTTTGTGCACCGAGTTGGCGGTTGAGCAATACAAAGAAATAAAGAGAGTGTACAACCATTAAGGGGAATAATCATTACATGTGTCATGAAGATATATTGAGTTGTTTCCCTTGTATCATATTTGATAAATTCATTCGCGTTTAAAATTCATATTAATGTTCTGAGGTTTATGTTGCTTGTTTTAGTTGTAATTGGGTTTCGTGTGTGTGTTTTTGTTCAGCATACATAGGTAAGTCGTTTATAATTTTCAATTGGAACTTTTTGATACATCTGATCGATATCGAGTAATCAATAATTCAAAGATGCACACAACCGATTGGCGAAAATCCACGCCCTGTCAAGCCATGTATTCATAACACGGGTTGTTCATACCACTCGCTGTTTATATATATATAGTCTCAATGAACAATCAAGAAAATGTCAAAACATGCATCCATACAATGTCACACGAGGGGTTCGTACTACTCGCTGTTTATATAGTCTCAATGAACCCATTCTCTGTTTATAGATTGTCTCAATGAACATCGAAGACATGTCAAACCATGCATCCATACAATGTTACACGATAGGTTCGTACTACTCGCTGTTTGTATAGTCTCAATGAACATAAAAAAAAGGCCAAACCATGCATCCATACAATGTTACACGAGAGGTTATTACCATTCTCTGTTTATAGATTGTCTCAATGAACATCCAAGACAACGTCTAACCACGCATCCATACAATGTAACATGTGAGGTTCGAACCATTGGTTGTTTATAGAAAATCTCAATGAACATCCAAGACAATGTCAAACCATGCATCCATATAATGTTACACGGGAAGTTCGTACCATTCTCTGTTTATAGATAGTCTCAATGAACATCTAAGACCATGGGAAACTATACAGCCATACAACGTAACATTGACTGTTCGTACCATTCTCTATTTATAGCTAGTCTCAATGAACATCCAAGACAATGTCAAACCAAGCGCCCATGCTATGTAAATTGGAGGTTCGTAAAATGCTCTGTTTATAGATAGTCTCAATATACATTCGAAACAATGTCAGACCATTCATCCATACTATGTCACATGGTCTGTTCTAACCATTCGCTGTTTAAAGATGGTCTTAATGAACACCCAAGACAATGTCAGACCGTGCATCCATACTAAGTCACATGGACTGTTCGTACCATTCGCTGTTTATAGATAGTCTCAATGAATCTCCAAGACATGTCAAACCAAGCGTACATACAATGTTACATGGGATGTTCGTACCATTCGCTGTTTATAGACTGTCTCAATGAACATCCAAGACAATGTCAAACCAAGTGCCCATGCTATGTAAATTGGAGGTTCGTAAAATGCTCTGTTTATAGATAGTATTAATATTCATCCGAAACAATGTCAGACCATTCATCCATACTATTTCACATGGTCTGTTCTAACCATTCGCTGTTTAAAGATGGTCTTAATGAACACCCAAGACAATGTCAGACCATGCATCCATACAATGTTACATGGGATGTTCGTACCATTCGCTGCTTATAGATAGCCTCAATGAACATCGAAGACATCCATGCAATGTCCCATGGGATGGTTCATATCATTTTCTGTTTACAGATAGTACCTTGACCGCAACGGTGGTAAAGTGGTAGAGCGTCTGCCTCGGGCACGGGAGATCGCTGGTTCAATAATCGGCCGGTTCATATCAAAGCTATTAAAAATGGTAGTAATGGCTGCTCTCTTTGGCGCTCAGTGATGCCGGGTTAAGATTACGACTGACTGGCTGGTTTTAGGATAAGTGGAACGGTTATACTGGTAACTTAATCGGGAAACGCCGTGACATAACTGAATCATTGTTGAAAGCGGCGTAAAACACCAAACAATCAATGTATATGGTCTCAATTTCTTCCCTCTGCGTTCAGGACAACGAAGATATCAATAGCACTGATACACTTGTTTCTGGATAAACAAACCGGAAGTGCGTGTACTTCACCGAGGAAACAACAGATGGAACTGAAATACTGCTAAACATGGAGGACTAGAAATCTGTGTTTCTAGTATGTAGTTTACAGGTTTTGAGTACAATAAACAATGACATTTTACTAGCGAACAGAGAAAGACAACAATAAACAGGGGCGTAGCTTGGCAATAATCAATGTGTAGGCCGTCTCGTGAGAAAATCAACATTGTGGACTCTGCGTAAAGTATCGACCCGGATCAACCTAAGCATGCCACACAGGCGCACCCGGATATACACTTTTCGCCTCCTGTGTCGGCCGGATCAGTCTGCGCTGACAGAGCAGGCTGATCTGATCGATACATTACGCAGCTGCATTTTGTGGCATTTTTAGAAAAAATGTGTAGGCACGTGCCTACAGTGCCTAAAGGGAGCTACGCCCCTGATATATATACAGACACGAATAATGATATAATCATACTCACGGTCCGTAATATAGAAATATTTGACGCCTTTGTAGGCGTTGACTTATGAAAATATGCTTTCCTATTTTCCATTTCCCTCTCACAATCCTACGAGTCTGGAAAACATTGAGAATATAGACGAAATCAAATATTATAATTTATCATACATTTTTGTTATGTCATGATTTAATTACAGATGCGATAACGACCAGGGTCCAATTCCACCAAACCTTACTTAGGGTTCAGTAATATATACATAAATATATAACAGCATATTTCATCATTTTTGTTTCTCGTTAGCTCAATCGGTAGCGACGCGGGCTGTCAATCCAGGGGTTGTGAATTCGAATCCCGGTTCGGCCAACTTTCTTTCCGACGATTGACAAAAGTCAAAGCGACATGCGTCATTCGTCTTCCACCAATGGGCTAAGTCTATGTGGAAATGCAGCCAGTTGCTTGGGAAGATTGTTGTGTGGAGTACTGGTGTGAGAAAACCAGGAAATGCATGAGTAGGTGAACTGGCCGCCGTGATATAACTGAGAAATTGTTAAAAATGGCGTTAAACCCCAATCAATCATTCTCGTATAAAAATGCCACTATATATAATTTCCTATCAAGTATTGTTTGACAACAAGGTAACTATTTATGTCAACTTTTTCATTTACTTAAATACATTCTCTCATTCATATTAGGGAACAACAATTATGAAAAACACTTTAAAGTATTTTTAAAAGTATAACTTAACGCTTAGTAAGGTTGGTGGAATTGGACCCAGAGCTATAGAGCCAGAAGTCGTGAGATCGAACTCCGGCTCAGCCATTTATTATTTCCGATGATTAAATACACGTAACAGTTATTGTGACTAGTGTCCTTCGTCTTCTACCATCAATGGACTCTATAGTTTATAAGGAAATGTAGCCAGTTGTGTGTGTGTGTGTGTGCAGTACCTGTGCTAGAAAGCAAAGAAACATACGGATATGTGAAATGGCCGTTGTTATAAAACTGTAATATTGTTGAAACGGTGTTTAATTCCAACCGAACAATCAATAGTATCGAGGGCTTGGCGTGAAACGGTTTTAACTAAAATTTATATTTTTTTACCAAGGTTAATCACCTCGCCATTAAGTCATGATAAGCGTTAAATATTTTTTCTTTGTAAACAATGAAAATTTAGGTGCCATTGCTCGTTCTGAGCAATGGTACCTAAATTTGCTTTGTTAACGAAGGGGTAAACATTGCCCTTAAACTAGGGTTTTCAAGATAGGTTTTTAGCTACAACCGTTTCACGCCAAGCCCTCGCTCGGTATGTTGTATGCGATTTGACAATTTCTTATCTAAACATCAAATAACACAGAGCAGACAGATAAGACAAAAACAATATTTACCCTCAAACACAGCGTCACATTTTAACGGAAAATTGAAATTTGTCAACAACAAAAAAGAAGATAAAGCTAAAAAAATAAATGTATTCAACACATAAGAACCTGGATTTACCCTTCTCCTCTTCTAGACAAATTTTGAAGCATATACAGCTGAAGAGTCTTGAAAACATTGATCAGAGTGAGCAATTTCTTCTTTTGCCAAAGTGTTTTCAACTCTATTTAAATAATCAACTAAATTGTGTGGTTTTTTATTTTACACTTTAACCAAGACGTTTTCAAAGTCGTCTGCTTCAGAGTTAATGTATGTGAGAAGGATGAATGTCTGAAAATAAGTGTTACGTGTTTAGTATAAGATCAAATCCACTCAAAAAATGATCTTTCTCTTTATATTTTTAACTCAAAGACTTTTTAATTTTCAATTGTCTGGATGGAGAAAATCCTATTTCACCCTTATGTATGATGCAGTTAACATACCTTACTGAAACACTGCAAACCGTTACATGACAATCCTTCACAATAACAACAAATCTAATATATCTATAGGTGATACCTATTTAAGAAAAAAACGTAAAATAATTTTAAATAAAAATTAAAGAGCATACTTTGACCCAGAGACATATAAACACAGTGTTTATATGTCTCTGTTTGGCCATACAAATATATCGATTTAAAATTTAATGATTAAAAAGACGACAATAATTTTCAATTCGTGTTTTTCGTCTTATTTTATGCATACCCAAAATGGCGGCCCCCATGGATTTAGCCAGTTTCATTTCAGAAAGCTTCATGGGTTATTGAAAGAAAAAAAATCTCACACCTGTTACCTATGAACGAAAAACCCCATTAATGGGCTTTTTTCGTATAACCGACACAATTTTAATAAACTTTGCAACATTGTGGATAATCAGTATGTATTAATTAAAGAGAGTTAAACAAAAAAGTATGAGAACATTTCTCTTTTATTTTGCCTTAATGTTTTCAAAATAAATCTATTGAAGATGTGTCAAAATACGTCTACATCGATGGAAAGAGTTAAAGTTTCGAAATCACGTATTTCAAGCGACAATATCAGAATATATATAAGAAACGTCCCTTACTTCAATATCCACAGTTTTCCATCAGCACAAGGCAAATATTATTTCTTGAAATTGTGCAAAGAAAGATTCGCCATTTTTGTTGACACTGCAAGCCAATTCTAGTTGAAAAAGGCATGTACAGCCATAGCCGGTTGAGATCCGTAATCTTCTTAGTACGGATTGAGATTGTGTTCATATGAACCTTTTAACCCTTTCCCTCATACAACAATTCTGCAGCAGACGACTTTTAACATATTTTGTCAACAAATAGAAAATCTCTATAATTGAATGGATAACCTATGACTAAAAGTGGAAAACATTGTGGCAAAAGAAGAAATTGCACGTTTTGTGCACTTTCTTCTTTTGTCACTATGTTTTCAAAAAGCCGTCTGCTGCAGAGGCGTCAGAAAGCGTCTATATGAGGGAAAGGGTTAACTCTGTCAGCGCCAATGGCAATATTGAGATTTTAGAAAATAATACAGATTCAGTTGAGTCATTTCGTAAAGAGCTATCTAACCTGAAATCAACAATGTTTGCAATTAAGTTATCAAAATATATACCAAAAACTCTTAATACGTGAGAAATGGAGACGCCCGATTTTTAACATTGGAAGAGTCTATTTTAAACAATTAGGCGCCGAAATACTGATATGGTATTCTGAGTCGTCTGCTTTTAAAAGATCTTTAGAAAAAGCACGTACATGTATAAAAGGTTTTCTTACGTAGAACAAATCTGCATCAAACGACTTTGAAAATATTTAGTTGAAATATGGAAAGTATCTATAAATGCTAGTAAAATAATGTTGAAAACACTGTGGCAAAAGGAGGTTAAAATGCTCTTAATGAGCAACATCTTATTTCTTTGCAACAATATTTGCAATAGGCGTCTACTGCAGATTGGGTTAAATACGTCTGTAAACGGAAAAGGCTTTTAAAAAATGCTCCAATACATATAAAACCATACATTTTCTGTAAGTTACGAAAACTCCATTCATAATAATTGATTTCCGTTGATCTACAACTATGTGGACCCTAAATAAGCTACTCGAAAGGAAAAAATACCTGAAAATAGACAAGAAATCATATTCAAGAATAGTTTCTGTAATTAAAAGCCGATCATACGATAATTTGATGCCAACAGTGTGTTGGAAAAATGCTTGTAAAATTTCGATTGCTGAAGAAAATGACGGACCACTGAACAATTTATATTAAATCAATTTGGGGGCATTAAAATCACTCATACCATTTTTGGTAGACTTGCGCATGCGCAGAGGCTGCCATAGTCATAGTGAGTTTGAAGTCACGTGATGTATATGCCCTTCACCACCAACAATTAAGTGCAATTTTTGGTTTGACTGATTTACGAATGCTCACAAAAGCAAACATAGAGTAACGAAAAAAAATCCGATTATTCAAGCTTATAATAGAAAATAACAAGTCTTGTAAGTGTAAATATCATATTTAAAGTGTACACAATTATTTAGATATCACTACGCCAATATAGCACTGCACCGCGCAATTACCCTTTGAAAATTGTAACCCTTTTTTTACTCTCGGCAGAGATGTAAACATCCACTCGCCCGCTAGCATAAGCGAGTGGAATGAAGGATCGGCTAGTACGAAATTCTAGGCGCTAGTCCATACATATTCGTTCATGTCCTTATTCATAAAGATAGTATGCATTGCTAAGCCTTTTCTTTCTCTTTCTCTCAGTCCATCTATTCCTTCGACAACGATTAACGATGACTTGCATTTTGGATAGGTGCTTTCGACAAGGTCCGCGTCTAAAGAAACAAATTTCATCAAATGATTTGAGCGCTTTAAATCACTTGTTTATAAAGCGTTTAGAATACTTTGATTATAATAGGCAGAACGAATAACGAATAAATCTTGCAAGAAATCGATCATTTCTTTCGGCCAAAATCAGGTAAATGACCCGCGGATATCGGTTGTTACAACATAACTGATTCATCCTATTATTCTAAATTTGTATTACACAGTTCAAAATTAGATTTTGACAGTTGGTTCGTTATGATTTTGACGCGATTCAAGATTTTGACGCGATTATTTCGTTCATAGAGTTGATTACTAACAGATGACTAAGTTGATGATGGAAAGAACATTAACAAGTTATGTTAAGCTAAAACATGCACAGGCAGGCGAGTGTTTCATTAGGATAAGTGCAACACTCAATTCCAATCCTGCTTGCCCTTTAACAAATCACAACCCACCCCACAATATAAAAACTCTGCAGCAGACGAATTAAAAAAAATCTGAGCAAAGATACAGAAAATCACATTTATTGGAAGTGTAATCATTGAATATAGTTGAAAACATTGTTGCAAAAGGAGAAAGCTTGTTATGAGCAATTTCTTATTCTGCATCAATGTTTTCAAAAGTCGGCTGCAATTACGTATGCAAGTGGGAAAGGTTTAAATAAGAAACACTTTTTCAAATGATAGTCAGTTGGCTATTCTAGTATATAATGTCCGTCTTAAATAATAATGACAAAACTTTCAAAAAAACAAGAAAAATATTTTTTACAATTTAATTGAAAACATATTTAATCAAAGTTGGGAAAGTTGTCCCTTTCCGTGCTTTTTTTATGAGAGTTCAAGTCACAAGCAAAACTTATGGGACAGAGTTGACAAATAACACATTGACACAATTTCAGATTTAGGCTTTGTTTCTGTCAAACTGCTGAAGAAGACAACACTGAGACAGACATTTTGATTAAAAGTTTATTTAAAAAAAGGAATAATTTTATTTATGATAAACAACATTACAATGATGGTGTAGAAAATACATGTCAACAATACATTTTTCAATTTGTACATTCATTGCACAGACCAAATCTTAGCAAGTTTGAAATTATGGACCTCTCAGCACATTTTTTCTCAATTCATTACTTCTTGGCAGGATTTTACTGCTAAAATTGATGATTTTTTTTTTATTTTTGGCCGGATTGCTCTAGCAATTCCGGTCTATAGATTGGCGATGTCTGTCTCTCCGTCTGTCTGTTCGTCAACATTTTGTAAAATAAATATTCATATATGCACTTCTGTATCTCTTCTTAAACGATCGCAATTCTACCTTCAGTACTTCAGTACTTTGATTACTTAAACGTTATTACAAACAAAGTATACCGAGGTATCCTTGTTTGCTGGCGGAGGGGATTAGAATCACCTTAGCGAGGTCTTTATAATGACGACTCACAACATATTTTAGTTGATGAGTAAGATAATAAATAAAGAAATACCCATTGAATTGTCATGTGTCTTATATGGTGGTTAACCGAAATAAATAAAAACATGCTTGCAGAGGTAGTATATATGATAAGCATATTGAATGCAGCTTCACAAACTTCGGCAACATATTACACCTCGTATATCCTTGTTAATTGTATTCCACTTTTTGCATTTCAAAACAGTGAGTTTAAATAGTAAAGTATGAGTCTGATTGCTCGTCTGAGTAATCAGAACTGCATCTACGCCTTTTGTAAAATAAAAGATAAACAAGACTTAAAATATTCATCTGTTATACGTGTTTACTATACCACCACCATGCGGTACGCAAACTGTGTAGTATTGAAATGAACAGGCATTAACTGCATTAACTGCGATAGACATTTAAATATAGTCGGTATTTTATAACAAGTTTCAGGTTATGAACAAAAAAGCATGACCACCTTTGTAAATGCAAATAATTCGGAACAATATGAAAATATGTGTTTGTGTAAATCAAATAACCAGGTCCATAATACAAGTGTAAATTCAGTATGTTCGTCAAAAAATAAAGGAATGTTGAACAATGAACATTGCTATATTTGTTCATTTAGAAGTGAATTCGAAGTTGGTGTGAATAAAGTCTGAAGCCTTAAATCCCAATGTGATTTTCTTTTTGCAAAGAGTAGCTATGATTAACTAAAATGCCTTGTAGCTACATATATTGACCTATGTAGATCCAATATATTCTCGTAAAAAGTAGTATAGCTAATTGGAATGGTAACACAATCTTAAAGAACGGTCAAATATTGCAACAAATTGAGGGAAACAGAGAAAACAAAGATACAATGAAATCGATCTGAAGTTACACGGTCTATAAATTAATGAATCCACACATTTAATGCCTCAGTGCTTCAATCCACAAATCCATTTATTGAGCAAGATGAACGTAAAAAAGTTCCAATAAAGAATCATTTCTTTAACATTCTAATCCAATAATTTACTTTAAGAAAATTCACCGACCTTGTTCAATAATAAACACACAAAATGTTCCACACGAAACCCCTTTTCAGTGTTCCCGGAAGTGATTGATTACTTTAATGGAAGTTACTGGTATTTCCGGTGCGAGGGTTTCCGGTTGTCACCAAATCTCGGCTTCTGCGTGACTGCAAATGCCATGTCTCACTTTCAACAATGTCACTTGATCAATGTTATTTCCACGCTTGTTTTCGTTGGCCTTTCTAATATTTGCATTACTTTCAAACGTCTATTTGAATGATCAAATCGGATGTCATTAGATCGTTGTATATTGCTTTAGTGAATGCAAATATTGATCAATGACTGCAATAAATGGCGTTCGGGAATCTCGACGCACGTTCCGGATGGAGGTTGGGAGAATTTTAGATGAAAATTACGCCCGAAAGAATACCATTGCAGGAAATTATTGTGACCAATTATTTTCAAATTCGATACAGTAACGACGGAAGGTGGCTTAATGTCAGGCCTCGCACCGCATAGACTGGAGATTAACCTCCAAGTGATTAGGGCCGTCTTTTAATATTAAATATAACAGTTATTATCTCTTTCAGCATTTTATCTTATTTTTATATGAACAATGTTAACGTCACAGGTAGAGATAAGAAGTAGTAACCCGCGATTTAAGTGAAGTAATTCAACATTTAAATAACGTAGATACTGACCGAATCATAAAAAATTCCCGTGGGTAATGCGGGCTACATCGAACAAACGGAACTACTACATACATGTTGGGTATACTCATGAACGACGTCTGAGGTGAAACGAGATGCGTCGAAGGTTTCCGAATGTTTAACGTCACTGAATTTGTGACAAAAATCCATAATGGTAGGGCCTACGTTATTAATTCATTTCCGTAAGCTGCCAATTGAAGTCAGATTGTGAAAAGTTCGACTCGGCTGTGTTGCCGGTATTCAACCAGCATTTGGACGTGAATGCATTAAACAACTTAGGTCTTCAGTAAGTCTTAGGTCTTTAAGTATAAATATCGATAGTTGTGGGAAGTTGTTGTAGATCGTATACATATCGTCCCCATGCATCGTTTATGTTTGTGTCTCTATTGCTAATCGAATTGCCCTCCCCCTTTTCATGTCTGTTGGTGTCCTTGTCAGTTCAATGTGGCACTCACTGATCATGCTTTGTTTCAGAATGTGACCATTACGTACTAATACGCTAACAGTTGTTGTGCCCTCGCATAGTAAATATGTATTTGCATGTCCGGGAGTAACATTATGCGGTTATTTACATATCGTTGGGCTGGGGAGATAGGTTTCAGACTTTGATTGCAATGCGTACTAATTTGTTAACATACCTAAGTGTTGTGCCCTCGTATTGTCTCGAAACAGTTATCTGCATATTTATGTTATGGTAAGTCATGTCAAACGTAATGCGAGCACAGAAGTGCGTGAATGGTTATAACTATTGGCTTCGTTAAAACCAGACTTAGTGCTTTTTAGGTGAGATGTATGTCTAATTGATCTAGGAACATCGTTTTACCACTGTTTTCGCCGCTTTATTTTTGCTATATATTTGAATATGTTACTATGATGGCACTCTTATTAATTTTTTATGCATATGTAAATTTATAAATGCCCGATGGATTAAAATTAAATCGAAAAACTTTGTTTGCATTGTAATATGAAATAATCTGTATTTGCGGCAATATATACTACTACAAATACTACAAATACTACTATTACTACTACTTTTAATACTACTATTATTACTACTACTACTACTACTACTACTACTACTACTACTACTACTACTACTACTACTACTACTATTACTACTACTACTAATAATAATAATAATTATAATAATAATAATAATGCGTTCTAGTTCATCGAAGTAAGTATCGGATCATTTATGGGATAGGTATTAATGTTGTACCATGGGGTGACGTAACCGAAAAGGGAGCAACCAACATTATTATTGTTAAGAAAAACGTTGCTATATATTTGAAAATAACAACCTTTATGAATGAATAAATTGTATTAACTGATTTAAGAAACAACACGATACGAAATACGTATGTCTTCTATCGTTATTACAACACTTAAGACACATTTAATTCGTATTTAATAACTGTTCCCCAACATACTAGGCTACGCTATTTAATAGGTTGGATTACGGAGTTCACTTTCCCCCAACTTCCTAGGCTACGCCTTTTTAATTGTTTGGTTTACTCGATTGACGACTCGATTGATCAAAGCTCAGATAAAAGTTTCGGGGGATGTTTTTTCCTATTCATTTCTGTTGTATTTCTTAACTCAAAACGTTCCCCCCATTACAGTTGTTCATTCAGACCATCGTATTTTTGCTATATGTTGATTATACATGTGAATTTTTTCTTTTCTTTTATTTTCATAAATGATGATAAATATCTTTGAATTTGTTAAGATCACTTTGTATTTTTTGTTTATATACTCCCGTTTTTGTTATCCTACTTCTGCTAAACTGGGAGGAGAAAAGACTTCCCTCTCTCCTTCCTAATATCTGTTAATATTAAAGCACCTATGATTTTTGTTTATCTAAGTGATCTAGTTAGAGCAGTTTTAAAAACGTTTTTTTTTTGTAAAAATTAAGAAACTTTAGCTTGTATGACACATTATAGTTGCAGTAAATGTTAAGCAAACGGTAAACCAAATGGTTTGAGCACTAAACTTGTCCTTTCACGACTAAACTTCACATGCTGAATATCATATAGATCGTAGCATATAAAACGTCTAATCCCTACGTCAAAATTGACCCTTTCTGCTCTTGATAACCTTGTATTATAGACTATAATAGCCAGGTGAGCAATATAGGCACATATTTTCCTTCTTGTTTAAAATAAAGAGACATTTGACCTTCTTGTGTCAAAATATTAACACCCTGTCTGTTTGCACAGGTTATTTAAATGTACTGAACTGTATCTGCTTCCCTTAAGTCATGCTTCACAATCATGCGCGGCGTCTTTGATGATTAGCATCAAAATTCGTCTTGTTTTATCTATAGATGAGGTGTTTGCTTGGTTGATGACATATATGTCAAGATATCTAGTTTTCACCTGTATCTCCACCATCGTGTTTACATGCAACACTGTATTTAACCTACACCCGTAATCGGAAGTTTTGATCCAGCCAACATATCCACTACACATTTGTGTTCGTTTGCTCTCCGGTAGGTAGGAGGCGACGGGTTTGGACCATGTGTGTATAACGGATAATATTATAAAGGTTTGATACACCAAACCGTTACACACACTAGGAACCCTATTACCCATAGGAACACGTCCATATGTGTAGCTTCTCGTATAAATAAGATCTGGAAGACAGTGGCACAGAGGTAGAGCGTCGGCCTCTCGTATCAAAGGTCCCTGGTTCGAGTCCCGTGATGAGCGGGTCCTGACTTTGGGATTTTTCCACACAAACGGCGCGAGTACTGGTGAAGTCTCCAGGAAGCAGATATCGAGCGTGATTAATCTATGCCCAAGGCTTGTTTCGCAATCGATGTAAAATAAATAAGTTTAAAAAAAAATAAGATCTGGTTTTTTGTTTACTTTCTTACAATTATAACAAACAGTACAACAACCTATAGACACGCAGAAATCCAGAATTCTTGTTCCTTAAAAACTGACAGGTCACTGAAAGTTGCCAGATCAATGGACAGATCAAAACATCCGTCTACCGTTGTAGATTAAATACAGTGTGATCTTCTGCAATTAGATCGAAACAATGCAGCAGAAATATCAACTGTTGATTTGTTTATCTTGAAATAGTACCCGCCACTCGTATGTTACAAACGGTGTGTACAAATGTACATTTCGAATTCTCATTACAATTAAATTAATGTTGACAAATATTAGTCATAATGTATGGCACACAGCAATGCTGTTAGTTAGTTTACTATCATTTGCTAACATAACTGGGTGCACTTTCAGTCATTCTGGAAGAACAGTTGACAATTTAAACTGGTCCTGTACGAAGCATGATAAATATGCGTTATACGTGGGAAACGATATAGGTTTTATCAAAGAGCAAGGGTAATGGTTTCCTCTGAAAAATTACGGCAATTTGCATACGAATTACAAACATAATCTATCATGATTAGCATTGACGCTGATAAGATAATTTGCAGACTGCAGCCATTTCAAAGATAAAAGAATTCTGTAATACCGCTATAAATATCCGTAGTTTTGCTATTCCGAATACTAAACAGGCTGTTTATGATGATTACTCCTTTACACCCATTACCTTAGTGTAGTGTGTTTAGACTCGTCCAAGTGGAACAAAAGTAGAAGATATATTCAATTCAAAGGAATTATTTGTAATCCTAAAAAGTAGAAAACATACATACTGAAAAAGGGTCAAACTCGCAATACAGTCATAATATTTTAAAGGTCGACTACTGATGTAGCTTCGTTAAAAGTGCATGTATAACTTTATATAACAACTTTTATGATGTCAATATTTTAACATATAATTCACTTCCTAGGAATTTTGAACTTTATCATTGCTTTACATTACGACGAACTAGTCACTGGACTTTACAGAATGCTTTGGGGTTTATTAATACATATATGATCACAACAATTGCCTACGTATAAACAATTAATTGATTGATTGATTGATTGATTGGACTTTATCGCTTCTTTCGACACTTTTTTAGTCATATCACGGCTGTCAGTCCAACAAACCATGTGTTTCGTGGCTTTCTCGCACATGTACTCCTCATAAACAGTCTTTTTAAGCAATTGGTTGCTTGACTACATATACTTTTTGTCCATTGATGGAAGACGAATAACACTTGTCGCATTGACTTTTGTCAAAAGTCAGAATGAAGGTTTTTCGAGCTACAGTCTCCTTGTCGCTCTGGGTTACGTTTTAGCATTACGACTAACTCGCTGGTGTCAGGATAAATGGACCAGTAATACTGGTAACTTACCCCGTAAACGCCGTGATATAACTGGACATTTGTTGAATCTGGCGTTAAACACCATACATGCAAATCATATGGACGGTCCAATTATCAATCGTAAAAAGTAGAAGTGTGTTCAATCAAACTTTCTTTAAGATTGCAGTCGCCAAATAAAGGACCAACGCACAACTCAAATAAAAGGAAGTCGTTTTTTGATTGAATAATTAGCTATCGTGACGTCATTAGCACTTTATCAAAACACCCGTATGTTAGTACTTGATTTAAGAGGTGTTTTGCAAAACCCAATCCAAGCATAAATATAACACGTATGGAAAAAGACCTGCCAGCGCATTCATGCATATGATCCAAAATGGATACTGCTCTATAGAAGTAATTGAATTCTTCTTTGGCTAATTGGTCAACAATGTTGAACCAGATCAGACTGCTTACTGATCTGCTTCCACTCAGGTCGCGAATACATTACTGTCGGTTTTTCGCAGAATGCCGCTCAGTTATAATTCAGATGGAAGGGCTATTCTAAAAGTATTAGTTTGTGGTGCTTACTGATGTCACATATCTATGCACATACATATCAAGACAAGCAATTACCTTCAATAAATTCTAATATGTAATGCATTCTTCGGTAAAAGATGTATTGGTAAAGATAAGACCCTATATTTACTGAAAGCAAAACCCCCAATTGCGTACCGATTTCAAATGTTAGAGAAATGGACAATTTTGAAAATATCAAGATTGAAGTCGAATATAATATACGTATGCGTAGATATAAAATAAGCTCGCTCTTTTAACTCTTTCAGCGCCGCATTGTTTACGGTAGACTCTTCCATGTTCAAAATCGGGTGTGTCCATTTCTGAATTTATGAAAGTTTTTGACTATTTTGGTAACTAAAAGGCAAACAATGCTGATTTCAGGTGAGACAGCTCGTTACGAGCTGACTCACCTGAATATGCATTGTTGCAAAAACCTCAATATTGCCTGTGGCGCTGAAAGAGTTAAAAAACCAATATGTGATCTTTTGGAAACCATTCTTACTGTTTTCTCATATACTACTTTCTTACTTCCGTTTTTACCCACAATGCCTACTTCACATGTGGGTAAGCAGAATTTTATTGTTCACTCTTTACTTGTTTTGCCATTTTTCCTGAACTTTTCCCAAAGTTTCGTTGGTGTTCTTCAGTTTCGCATATATAGTGTGACGCATTGACGTTTTGAGCTCCTCATGCCCTTTTACTTTCTAAGCTCCAATTTAGGGGTTTTCAATTTAATTTGTCTCGCTCCTTTTTAAGCACATATCGGAAGTTACACAACACCTCTTTATAACCAATGGAGATCTTCTTCTTCTTCTTCTTTGCGTTCACGCGTCGGCCACATCTTCAGTTCCTTCATTTTGCCGCACAGCTTTTCTCTGCATTCCCCTGTCTACTGGCCACAACCTTTTTCGTTATGCTCTAGCAGGGGGCATTGTTGTAGTATATGCTCTGAAAGTGTGTTGTTCCATGTCACATGAGCATTACACAATGTCTACAAAGGTAGGATAACGATAAGGTATAGCTGACTTTTTTGACTGACCAAAGATGATTAACTTTAAGTCACAAAGTCGTACATTTAGAACTAGATGGTTGTTAAGAAGCAATTTTTCTTGCCAGTACGCGACTTGGCCACTCACTTGTCAGTGATAGCTGTACTTTGAGTTTCTCTCGTGACAACGTTATTCCAAACACATTCGTTTTGGTTCTAACTCAGTGCATATATCTCCGTTTCGAATAAAACGAACAATTACATTCAATGTATCCTTATTTTAACGAATTCTTCAGTCAAAGATGAATTGGAAAATAGGAAGACGCTATATTTACTAAAACAAAACCATCAATTGAATGCCAATTTTAAACGCAAGAGAAATAAGACCGTTATCGAAAATAATCAAATTTGAAATCGAGAGCCTATTGTACTAATGGAATGCAGATGAAATAATACTTCAGTCTTGTTTATTTGTTGTTCTTGTTTTTTATTTAAAGTGTTGAAAGCCGATTTAAACAATATTTCAGCTACATCACGGTGTTCAAGTAGGCTACAGCGTTTAAGTTCGTCCTGACACAAGCGCATCAGACGCAATGCTATCCTCACAGCCCGGAGCGCATAGGGCGAGGAGGTGGTCCTGCTTCACTTTCTAACGACTTTGATATGACCAGACCAGGTACCGAACTCCTGAGCCTATTCCGGTTTATTATCACTCACCGAGCACTTGTTCGTGTGCTTGCCGCATCAACCAACCAACCAATCAAATAACAACTTATAACTAGCACTCACCAAGCACTCGGTGCTTTTAGACAATCTGACATATACGTATACACACTTCTATACAATCGAGGCTGTATGTGTTTCAGTCTTGAAATATATATGTAGGGCATGACGTTAAGGGACCTGTCTTATCGGTGTCCAGACAACAACCTTCTTAAAATGTAGTAGAAATGTATTTTTCACGTGATGACGTCAGTACGACAATGCTTAACTCTGTGTAAATATAGTGTATATAGTATGCTACTATTAGAGCAGCAATACGTGATTGGTGAATAACGCTGCTTTTAATTGTTTTAGTTTCATCACGGCATATCCTTGGTAAGCTACCAGTAATTCTAGTTCATTCATCCTAAAAACCAGCCAGGCAGTCGTAATGCTCACCCCGCAACCATGAGCGTTAAGGTTGGAAGCCATTACTACCATTTCTGAAGTCTATGGTATGACCAGGCCGGGCATCGTACCCACGACCTCCCGCTCCCGGGGTGAACCAGAGCAGCAACAAACGAAATCAATGCATATTGAAGAAAATCTCCTGACACTATTCATTTTGCTAGTGTTTTCATTCCAGATGATGCAACTGAAAACAATTGTCCTTCCGTTCATAAGAATATTGAAATGTCTAAGCGATTTGACTGAACTTAATGGCTGACTTAACCCTTTCCCACACACAACAATTATGAAGCAGAAGACTTAGAAAGCACTTTTTGAAAAATACGAAAAAACTCTGTAAATGAAAGTATAATAATTGAATAGAGTAGAATACATTGTGGCAAAAATAAAAATTGCATTTTTTTTTTCAAAAGTCGCCTGCAGAGGTGTCGAAATGTAGGAAAGCGTGTATATCAACCTCCTAATATGATCATTCGTCTATAGCTTCCACCATTTTTCTATTCATCTCAATATATATTTGTATAGCTTATTTGTTAGTGTTAAAACTATTAAATTTAACTCCCGTGGTCATATTTTACTTGTCTATTCTTTTAACCTTTTCCCACATACATCAAATCTGCAGCAGACGACAGTGAAAACATCTGAAACACAAATGATGAAGCTCCATAAAAGAAAGTTGCATTATGTAATAGAGTTGAGAACATTGTGGCAAACGGAGAAATTGCTCGTTATGACCAATATGGAAAAGAACACCAGACAATGTCTTTAAATGAAGATTTGATTACACAAATATAGTTGAAAACATTGTGGAAAATAGTGGTTCAATGGTAGAGCGTCGGCCTCTCGTACCAAATGTCCCGGCTTAGAATCCCGTGATGAGCGGCGCGAGCACTGGTTATGTCTCCAGGAAACAGACATCGAACGTGATTAATATAAGCTTAAAGCTTGTTTCGCAATAGATGTACACTAAATAAGTTATTTTTTAGCGTTTACTGTTTCAATTGAAAATCGCCTTAACCTATATAACACTGTAGCGGGGTTATTACAATAATCTTTAAGCTTTCAATTCAATCCACATACGTTGCTAAGTAATTCCTCTAATGTGTATTCTTATGATAGATATGATAGATACAACAAGATAGGTTTCAAGTATCGGCAATCAAGAAGAAATGCTGGTTTTGAGTAATTCCTCTTTTTCCAAAGTTGTCTTCAGAATTCGTTGCTACATGGGCTTTTAATATCACCTGTAGCATGGATAGTGTTATTTCATCCTATGTACGCTAGAGAAACAAACGTTAGGGTTAAAACAAAATATCTTTTCCAGTATTCAAATCTCTGTCCAACGGTCTTAAATCAATATAATGAAATGGAATATTATTATTCTAGACATGCGCGCCGGCAATACTAAAAACCAAGTTATAAAGAACAATATTTGTAGTCCCAACAAAGTAAAACAGAAGCGAATAAACCATATTGAATTTAAATAATTGGTATTAGTATAAGGGATGGAAAAGCAACAATTTAGGTTTTGCCGACTTTATTGAGGAATTAAAGCCAATCTCTTGACGGGTGATGTTAACCATACGTTGTTCAGTCAATACGCTACTGCGGAATTGCTCCGTCTAGCGCGTGCACTCCTCGGCTAATCAAATCACAGGGAATTTCGTGTTTCGGATCTACTCGGTAGTTGTCAAACAAATCAGAAGTAAATTAAAAGTGTGTGAATTAAACACCTCTTTATTGGTTCTGTAAAGAAATGGGAGAGCTGTGTCACGCGAACATTGGGTGCTTTCAGGGTCCAATTCCACCAACCTTACTTAGAGTTAAGTCATTCTTTAATACTTAAACGCATATTTCATCATTTATGTTTCCCTAATAAAAATGCCAACATATTTCGTTTTGTATTTAAATAGAATTGATAGTCAGCAAGGAAACTATCTATGTCAACTAAGTCATATACTTAAATACATTCCATCATTCATGTTTTACAAAATATTAGGGACACGAAAATGATGAAATATTAAAGTATTACTTTGCACTAAGTAAGGTTTGTGGGATTGGACCCAGATATATCTCACTAAGTAAGAGTTCTCAAATACGACAAATCTGATGCAAATAACTTCGAAAACATCGAGGCAATAATGTGGAAACTCTCTATAAATGAAAGTAGTTATTGAATAGACTTGAAACCTTTGAGGCAAAAGGAGGAACTGTCCAAACTGTAAAGAGTCTGTTTTATGTGTAGCTACACACCTACTACTATTTTGTTCTGTAAACGAACCAATACGAGAGAAGCTTTGGGTACAGCTTTTCTCTTCCTTAGGAGAAACCGATTTCAACACATTTATTTGTATGAAACCCGACGAGGAAATCATTGAACTGTTATCTGGCTGTATGTCATTTGTTCTCGGTGATAACTCCCGAGTCGCATGTTTTAAACAGTGCCTGAAATATGTACATTACTTGAGTAAGAATATTGTATGTATATCTATTTCTTAAAGGTATATATATATATATATATATCGGGTATGCTCGATGCGGGTATATATATACATCTAAATGTATGTATATATGTATGTATGTGTGTGTGTGTGTGTGTGTATGTGTGTATATATGTGTATAAATATTATTCTATAGTTTCTGTATTTACCTTTATTTGCTCATACATGTACATTGTGGGCTGTGTGCATGCATGTGTTCGTGCGTAAGTGCACATGTCCGTGTTTGCGTGCGCGCGAGCAAGCGCGTTTGTTTATATAAAATTGTATATTGTAATGTCGAAATACCACTATAACCAGACAATAACATGATATTTATGTGACACATTCTAGCATCCAATATAATATAGGCTACCACATCCTCTGGTAATTCTTTTGTGAAAAGAATTGCTGATGGATATTCAACATACACAACATTTGAAATGCTGCTGTTCCTTGAGTTTCGTTTCGTTAAGGATAAGCATCAACTTTCTTACATACAGATATAGTCGCGTAGCATGCGTGCATTAAATGATTAACCTGCACCATCATCATGATCCTTTTCCATTATTGCATCCACAACCACCAAACAAATCCCTCCAAGACGCATATACACACATGCTTAAATTGCGTATGTTCGATGTTACTTGTATGTCTCTTATAGCAACCTGTAAATAACTAATATGTGGACTGTTTACTGTTATTTCTTTTATTTGTCGTATTATGTATGTATGTATTTACTCTTCATTTATGGAGGAAATAAAGAAATATCTATCTATCTATCTGTCTAAGGCAGGCAAAAGGATGGACAGAAAAGGGCAGCGAATACGACGAGGATGATATTTAATCCCTACACTGCAAAGAAATGCAGAACAATGGAGAATACAAGTACAACATGTGTACTGAATTTAATTTCTTAAACCGATCTATCTATACCAAGCAAAATAATATTCATCTCAAATCCCAAATACCTTTCTACACCAAAGTAGATTTGCCCTTTGAACCTGGAGGCTTTTAAATATATATAACATGGTTTAATAACGCAATAAAAATCTTCAATCCCAAATATTGACAAAGTTAGGTGTTCACGTGGGCAATAAATGTCGAATTTGCATACGAAATCAATCTCTTAAACGTAACACACATCATAGCTCGGATGCTTTTTTTCAAATATGGACCGAGGCACGGAATAACATGCAATATCACTTTAACTGCGTCCTGCGAAAAGGAATAGTGTTGCATAACAGTGTTTGCAGGTAAGTATGTGTATGAAACATGGGGGACAAGGGGTAATACACTGGTAGTTCGGTAAAAGCTACATATATGACTCTTGTAAATGTAGGCGGGTAGTCAAAAGCTTTGTTGAGAATGCTAATGCCAGGGTTCACGGGAGTCTTCACTCTTCGCAAACGAAACAAGAATCGTTACGCGTCCTTTTAAAGATTCGAATTAGCATTGGTTCTCCATCTACTGAAACGATTGTGTCGCGATAGTTGAGTTGGTCACGCCGAGATTCATCAATCAAAAAGTCCTGAGTTCGAACTCAGGCTCGGCCATTCATACTTTCTGATGATTGTTAAACGTCATTGTGAATAATGTCATTGGCCTTCCAGAGAAGAAGTTTGTGTGCAGCGCAAATCAAAGTTGACATTGTCTTAAAGCGAAACCTGTGTATAAATACCACCCATGTGAACACAACAATGATGGTCTTTGTTCACAAGTGGTCTTAAATTCAATTTATCAGATCGGACCGTACTTATCTGCATTTGAACTGAAACATACGCTACCAAGTAATGTGATAACAAAGCGAGGATACCCATGTACGCACCTCGCGGTTTAAATACCATGGTACGTTTACATGTGCATCGGCTCTTAGCAAAACCGGTAAGAGGTCAAAAATGAATTTCTATTTAATTAACTCATTCCCGAACAAAGTAGCATCTTTCACATCTTTACAACCAGAACAGTTAGTTGTGATACATCATTTATCTATTGCTAGTGACGGGTAAATACGATTAAGTTTCAACAATTCTGTCTTGCCATGAGAGAGGAAACATATAAACAATGATGTAGAAAACAAGTATTTGCTATGTTGATTAGTTTTTCACAAACATGTTTGAAGGAATTGAAAAAAAAAGCAATACTGAAGGAATGGTTTCGAAGGGCAAAATTTAATTTCGTTGAATCAACTTCAAACGTGATCAATGCAAAAAAGAGTAACTTTATTGATATTTTACTGCCCCCTTCTTACACTTCATTAAGGTTTCTCACTTTGAAGACGGCCGGGGTAAATAACCCTTTCCCACAGACAGACGCTTTACGTGTAACACCGTGTTACGTTTTTGAGTACCAACCTCTAACGCGATGTCTGGCGTCTCTGCTTTTGCCTCTGCCATCATCACATGTGTAGGTCACACATCTCCTTAAATGTGTGTTCTTTCTGCCTCCGCCGGATGATTTTTGTGTAGCATGTGTACAATATGAATATTTTATAGCAATTTTCTCATTTTGTCATAATGTTTTCAAAAGTCGTCTGCTGCAGAGGCTTCAAAATATATAGGTGGGTAAGGGTTACAATTTGGGAACAATTTTTGACTGGTTAACAAGTGAGTGCGTAATTATTATTTTTTTTGTCATTCCATGAGCTGCGATGCTATATCTGATTTTCTTAAAGCACTTTCTTCAGAGACATATTTTGCACAAAGAATATTTTAATAATGCAACGATAACCAGGAAAGTGAGAAATATACAACGCTGCTTTACAAAACCCTAATAATTATCTTCCCCAAAAAGAAAACAATTCCAAGCCAGGTATCGGCGGCACTGATGGATGCTCCCCGAAGTATAGCGAGGACACAGACATGGTGCTATAATATACTTTATGTAGCAACAGGTAATTAACTGAGAAATAGCACGGACACGAGCAAGGGCCATACTTCAGTGAACATATCTTTCAGTCGGAACATGACGATATTATGCCCATCTCCTCTTGTGAGCTTCCGTTAAAGTTTCATTGAACTCAAGTCCGTTGTTGTTGACAAATAGCCCGGACAAGAATTATCTTATATCATATCATATAGAAATTAAAAGGGCAATACCTCAGAAAATCAACGAATCGGAGCATGGTGGTAATATGTACATCTTCTCTTGTTAGTGCAGCTTCCCATGAAATTTCATTTAATTCAAATCAGTTTTTTTGCTTGAAAATAGCACAGACAAAAGCAGGACGGACATACAGACGAACGATTAGAGGAAGCGACGACTATATGCTACTTTAGAAAAAAAATCGGGGATCCTAAAAAGCAACCACCTTGTCAGATACACAATTACATGAATTCAAATCAGTTGTTTGCTTGGAAATAGCACAGACAAAAGCAGGACAGACATAAATACGAACGATTAGACGAAGCGGCTCCTTCCGAAACTTTTTCGGGGATCATAAAAGCAACCACCTTGTCAGATACACAATTACATGAATGCAAAATGTCATGCATTGAACATTTTCTACACAAAACATATGCAGTAGACGACTTCGAAAATATTTGGCAAATATATTAAAAATGTCTCTAGGTATAATTACTGACTAAATTGAAAACGCTGTTGCAAAACGGAGAAATTGCTCGTTTTGGCCAATATTACATTGTGTCACAATGTTTTCAAAAGGTGCGTCGAGATTCGTATATATATTAGAAATAGTTAATAAAACAACTTTCAAAGGTCAGGTATATTTGTTTCCATAAGTTGTTGCTCAACCATTTCCCGTATGCAACAAAATTGTAGCAAAACTATTATATATAACTTCACGAATGAAGATATAATTACTTTAGAGAGTTGACATTATTGTGGCACAATGTGAAAATACTCATTACAAGTTAGCTCTGCTTTTGCTACAATTTTTCAAAAGTAAAAATGCGCTGTATATCTGAAATGGTTTACGCAGCTTTTAATATGTATTCCTGGTGTACATGTAACTATGGGTGGAAGAGGAAAAGTTTAGTTTTATCGCAATGTACCGATCGAAATACGGGGAAAAAACTGTAGCTTTATGTTTAAACAAGAATTGGGCAAAAAACATCCAGATATGTAGCAGCAACATTTTAAAATTGGCGTATGAATTCAATCCGTTTTCTTGCAACTTTAAAATAACGTGTATTGAATTTACCTGAAGATGAAATTAGAAGGGCATCTACTTATCACGGGGAAGCCTAAATCAATTTAGTAACCATTCGCCTGATAAGATACATTGCTGAGATTTGACAGGTTTGAAAACCGCAGATGACCAAAATGTAAGATCTGTAAACAAACAAAATGTTTCTCATTTTACACAAACATGTTTATAATTCGTAAGCTGTAATATTGTATGACATCGTCTGCATCAGGTAAAGAGGTAAAATAAATGTTTACTCTTCCATTGTTAGAATATTGCGAAATCTCCATTGATCTAAAGATGCAATCACCCATCTGTATTCATCCGAAAACACACCAATTTATACTGTTTCACGTTTTCCAAAGATCCCTTTAATTTCATGCTGGTTTTGAAGTTATCTTAGATAAAGAGGGCCTTCCTGTTAGTCAATTATGACAATTGTTAAAGTGATACACGTAATTTACCATTACGACGGTCAGTTAAGGGCCTGTTTCTACGGTTAGGTTCATTAAAGCTGTTCTCCCTCTCACAATATTGTATATTACAGACACACACACACATCAACGAAAATGTGAATCGTATAAACAAAACAAAAATGAATTATATATGCATTTGTATATTGTTCCACATGCATAGTAAAGAAGACAAAGACTTTCTTTTAAACGCATGTGTACACTATTAACAATGCCATGCGTGATAACAAAATGTATATTTACAAGCAATAAGGACACATATGGAAAATGATTGTAATAGCAAATGTTAATGCGGATGTGTAAATATCATGTACATGTATATGTTTGTTTCAAAATGTAATGTTGCAAACAGTAGAATATCCGTCGTGAAAGATTACATGTTCTTTGATTATATAAAGAACAAAATAGAAGAACTTGCCAGTATGTTACCGGTTAAAAATTCAAGCAATGTGATTCCCACAGAGGGGGCGTAGCTCAACAAGTTAAAGTTGTAATTTGAAGCCCAAAGAAAGAAACAGCTGAAGTTCCTCTAGCTTTAGCATCCCGTGACGAATGTCCTTGTTTGGGATACTACATATTGACTTTAAATACTCTATTTCGTTTGTCTCATACGGTTAAATAAACTACCTCTGACCCTTTGTATGAGTTTTATAGTATTGAAGTATGCAACATTGTTGATGACAACATGACACACAATATAATAATACAAAGAGTTCTAGATAAGGGGCCATACTACATTGTGAGGCAAAAAGCTGTATACAATATCGAGGGCTTGGCGTGAAACGGTTGTAACTATTGAAATATTTTGGTTATGGGGCAATTTTGACCCCTTTGTAAACAATGCACATTTAGGTGCCATTGCTCAGAACGAGCAATGGCACCTAAATTTCCATTGTTTACCAAGAAATATTATTTAACGCTTATAAAGACTTTATGGCGAGGTGATTAACCTTGGTAAAAAAAATACAAATTTTAGTTACAACCGTTTCACGCCAGGTCCTCGATATATGCCTCGTTATCTAGACCTCTAATATCAGTTTATTTTCTACGTTGTTGTCGTAAGTTTTATTTGTATTCACAATTATGATATGATAATAGAAATAATAAATATTATTAGCTCCACTGGCTTGAGACATCGTAAAGCTTATGTCATGGTGATTTGTCTGTTGTAAACGTCGCGTCCGTTCGAGTGTTGTTCTTTAACGTTTGGCTTCCAACGACTTATCCACCTTAACCACTCGGCCGATTTTGACACACTTACTTGAAAAGAGACTTCTTAAATAGAAGATGAAGATAATGTGTTTGGACAATTTGTGATATTTGAAATTAAAATTTCCTGTTGCATCGTCTAATGTTGAATTGAATATTGTCAGTTCAGGTAAATTGAAAGCGACGGCACCATCGAATAAATTCCCATTAATCATGTATCCTACTTTGTAGTTACCTCTGGCACAAGGTGCACATTACCTTTGAAATGCATTTAGTTGAGTACCGAGAGTACCCTCACATATACCAGTAATGATTAAGAACTCGGGACCATCCAGTTGATGAACTAAAACAATAACTTCTAGAAATTTTTGAATGAATCATTTAAGTCCTTACCTACACTTATATCACTCTTGTGTTGATCCTTTCTGTAGTCAAATGGATTTCCAGTTTCGTTTGCTGAAACGTTTTTAGACATTCAAAAATTCACGAATAAAGATGATACTGTGATCAAATGTCGCGTCCAAAACACAGCATGATGGTTTTCTGATTGAAAAGGGATAATCAGTGGGGCAGGCATTATCTGTGTCAAGATAAAAAGCTCCATAGTATCAATGGGAATAGTCAAGGTGTAACACATTGGCATCTGCAGCTGGCGACTGTTGTTAACATTGTCTTGAACTCTATCTACTCGATATACATTATTTTACAGCAATTTAACATGCTTTTGCCCAACTGTTTATGACGATGTGTTGTATGAGAAATTGTTAAATAAGCCTTTGGTCACTGTAATGTATCCATTGGACCTTTCTAGCGATCAACACTATGGCGATTACCTATATTGATGTAGTGAATATATTCAAGAGTATATTTTCTAACCTCATGCACGTGTTTGATGTCTTAATTTATCAAGCCAATGTTCATATAATATTTTAATTGTTATTCTTGAGTATCTGAAACAATAATAGTGACTTCAAAGTCAATGTATTATGTCTTGGGGAGGGGGAGGGCAGGTTGATACAACAAGCGATATTCCGTTGCAGAATCTGTTTTCAATATTCCTTCACTTCAGAGACGACCAATGGTATGGTTTATCGCCCTTGTTTGTATGGCGTGACTTGCGTATGCATTACTACCATAAAGACTTGTGTTTAAAAGAATCGAATCGCTTGTGCCCTGTTAAAATAAATAGAGAAAGACAAGATTTACAAATAAAAAGGTAACCGTATGACGTTCTTAGATATTTATTAATATTAACAGCGGTATGTCTTCTCAACTATCAAAACCCCTCGCTTCACTTGAAAATTAAATACAAACAATACAAGAGGCAGCGCGCAACCCTGCTGTACGCATAAAGTTTAGGGATAAGTGACTCGAGGGTGGTACGGTAAAAAGATATACCTTTTCAGGATGAACAAAACAGAAGTTAATAGAAAAAGCTAATGTGATTGATTTAAATATGGTGGCGTGTGAATTATAATAATGACGATGATTTATCTTTCAGATTCGTATAATCTGTGTTTGTATAAGCATTGATAGGCTAGTTAAATAAATAACAGACGTGTCGGTCTAAGATGGTGCATACAATTACAAATGCAGATACAACAATCCAGAACTTCAAACTGTGTTGCCAAATATATATTGGTAGGTGCAATCTGAAAGAGAAACCTGTGCCGAATATTCTTTTAGCAGTTACCGAAAATGAAAATGTGAGTAAGTGAACAGTGGCGATCCGTTGAAACATATTGACGTAAGACTGTTTTTTTTGTGCAAGCAGTCTTGCACGAGAAAAAGAAAGTTAGAGTTAGCATCAAAAAGTGTATTTAACTAAAAGTGTGTAACAGTCAATCCTGACAAAGTAATCATAGAATAAACCAAAGTTATTACAAAGTGCATGTGCTTTCCGATACACTGGTGAAAGTTAATAGTATATATCTAAGTTTAATGACAACGCGGAGATGATTCCATCGACTATTGGGTTTTCCCCCGACGTGCCGCGTTAAATAAATATTTCTCACACCTGTGGGAAAATAAAAAGGCATTGAAATCGTGTATAAATATTTACATAAAATCGGTAATATCCATAATTTGACTTAACTATGCTAAAGAGACCTATCTACTACGAATATCGTATTGACAGTAAATATATTTCAGAGATAAATGTAAAGTTTGGTTTGGATAACTTCATGCGGCCGTTCGAAACCACCCGTAAATTAGTATAGAGTAATTCTAAATTTTAGATTTTAGTTAGAATATTTCCTCTATGATTAGTTATCTAGATCAATTATACAAGAAATTATACAAAGAGTATCAAAATAAGGAAAATGTTAATGATATTTATTCCGTATTTGTAACGTTCACAATATGTGACTTCTTCGTTTTCTTTACGTCCGCAGCTAAACTGACCAAATTACAAACATATAGTGGGAAAGTTGAAACTGATAAGGAGGTTTCTTTATCCCTGTCTCGATAAAAAGCATCAATAACTGGTATCTTGTTGAATTTCGTTTCTTAAGATGCAATGACACACTATTGACAGAGTAAAGTTATATATATGTGTGAATCATCTTAGCAAATGAATATTATTCACTTGAAATGGCGAACACTTTAAATGAAAATCCGACACTGATGAAAAGGTCATTTGATATAGGTTATGCAGAGATAAAACATTTTTCCACTAAAGATCGGATGTGGAAGTGACATATTCGCTGTATTCTTTAAGGTTAATTGAATGGAAATAATCTTGTTAAACCGTTAACCGTCAAGAGCAGGTTTTTGTGCATGTGTGTAATCCCTTATGGGAAAGGAATGAACGAGTTTTCATATTTCGTATTAAAATCATGAACTTTATGTCCTTCTGTAGACTTCGTATTTTTAGCTCACACGAAGTGCTCAATGTGAGTTATTGTGATCGCCGTGTGTCCGTCGTGCGTCGTCCGTCAACATCTTCCCCTCTGTAACCAGTTAGTCAATTGGGATTAAACTAAAAGCATTCTCTCATTGTTCTCATCATGCAGTCTTCTGCAAGAATGAAATCACTCCGCGAAGATGGTTCCCTTCCTTTTGCACACAATCGGGCTGGACCAAAACTTGTTTTCCATATATTTTATTTTCACTATAAGACAGGTCAAAATGACAAAAAAATGATTAAATTATAAAGTTCCAGTGCATCCTTCACATTATATACTGTGTATTTAAAAAGTATCTGTAGCAAGAAGAGATTAAAGATGTAAATACGTTTGAGAGAGTTTTTATACGAATTTATTCAATATATGTTCCTATATCCCTTCCCCTGATGAGGCATATTCATTTTAGTCGATAAGAAACTTAGCTTCTTTCAAGGTCAAAGCATTTCAATTAAATTCCTTCATTGTTCAAATGTAAATCAAAAAGTTCAAAACCACCGTTTCTTCAGTTTCTACAGGTAGGAAACCCAACTTCATTGAAAATAAAACAGTTCCAGTGCATCCTACACATACTGTATTTACAATGTATTGAAACTATGTATCACATATTCAATGTATTCTGGTGAAATGAAACATTCATTGTTACACACATAACAGTTAATTATGGACTATTTGCACATTGATGCAAATATTTAAATTATGGCACATTGACCCAATCGTTAAGTACTTTGGGGTCTTACAAATGTATCATAATAAAACATAAATATCTGATTTGTACAGAGATGGAAGGATATTGCGCAAATATTTGTTGGTGTGTTTCTAGAGGCGTTTGAAATTTCTGTATAAGTGATATATGTCTAATATATTAATACAGAACATGCAAATCAAATAAACGGATATTTTAAAAATTAGACAAAGGCAAAATGAATAAATACTGGAAAAGTCGAGTCGAGTCAGTAATAAAAATAATAAAAAAAGAGACGATACTAAAGATGGTGACAAACTATTCATTAATGCCAGGGTCACAATAATGTAATTAAAGCCCGTTATTACCCTTCAAAATGTCCCAAATCCACGTGTCTGGCTCGCTCCCTGGAAACGCAAGTCCCCGTTCTTAATTTTTAAAGTCTGACTTTTACCCCTTTAGCAGGGAGAAGCATTATTGACTGTAAAACATGTATAATTTTGTTTGTTAACCCTTTCCCACAAATAATAACTCTACATCAGACGACATTGAAAACACTTAACTGAAATTAGAGAAAATATCTATAAATGCAGGTAGATTTCTTGAATAAAGTTGAAAACCTTGTAGCGAAAAAAGAAAATGCATATTACGAGCATTCTTTTCATTTACAACGTAGTTTTCAAAGTCTTCTTCTGGAGATGCGTCAAAATGCTTATGTGTGCAGGAAAGGGTTAGAATCTCTGTTTATTCACGACACTAGACGAATTGTCTCCCGTAACAAAATGGCGTCGCTTAGACGGTGTCACCTTTATTTTCTTCTTTCAAATGCCTTGTGTTTGTGCTGTGACTGGAAACCATTTCGAGAACCAGACAATTGTCAGGTCGAATGAGGCAGTTTCACTGTGGAACCCTTCTATTGTTTCCTTGACAAATATTAGCAGCACTTAAGTTAATGATCCGGAAGATAACACTTCATTACAATTTCGTTATGTTTCTTTGCTTCATCCGCTCTCTCTTGATCCATCTCGTGATGAATGGGTCTAATAAAAACACTGTCAATGAGATCGAGTGTTTGTGCTCACATTTACAACAAGTGCGTTCGCTTTTTCAATCTAAATTCTAATCCTATCTTGGAAACCATCAAACAACGCATTTTTTCGTTTAACTTATTTATTTGACATCGATTGCAAAACAAACTTTAAGTTTATATTAATCACGCTCGATGTCTGCTTCTGCAGCCATACACATCGTGCATTTGTTGTGATACCAGTTGCAAGAGTATGGCAGAATCAAATTTAAAGTGCGAACAGAAATATAATCTTGTAAGAAACAAGGGAGTCGATGTCTAATCTTGAATGTCGCTGATCTCAAATGCCAATCCTGTTCCAATGATTGGCCAACAGTCTAGTTTGTGTTGAGTTGTGTTTTGAGATGAATAGGTGCACTGGCCTTCGTGATATGATTGAAAACTTGTTGAAAACGGCGTTAAACCGTAATTCATTATGAATCAATATTACACAGACAGAACCATGTTATGTCAAAACAGGTATTGCTCTATTTGCGATTAGTGGAAACTGATTCGAGGTTTTCCATCGCAAGCAAATTTAATGTTTTGCCTACAAGATAAAATCGTAAAATCATAAAGCAATTGGGCCCACCGTCATGTTTGTTCCCCCTTTCCCCCGAAAAACAAAATCGAGATTAAAACACGTCATTTTTGTGATGTAGGTTCGCTTCATATCAAGTCCAATCACCTGGTCCAATTGAATGAAGTTTATGCGTAGTGTTTGCTATATTATCCTTCGACAACGAGGGACTAAATTTACCCGAATCACTCAACCGGAAACCGATTCACTATGCACATTGTGTGTATGTATACACATATATATATATATACATGTATATCGACAGCATTTTCAGTCTCAAGAGTAAAGCAGAAGATTTCAAGTTTGTAGTTTTGTTATGGGTTTTGTTTCAGACTCATACTTACTGAGCTCTAGTAGCTCAGTCGGTAGCGACGCGGGCTGTTAGTTCATTGGTTGTGAGTTCGAACCACAGCTCGGTCAACATATTTCCGACGTTTGACGAAAGTCACTGTGACGAGCGACATTCGCATTCCACCAATAAGTTAACAGACTGTGCAAAAACACCTACTTGCTTGAAAAGTCGTTGTTGTGTGGAGGACAGGTGTGAGAAAGCCAGAAGAAATATGTGTATGTGAACTGCAATATGACTGAAAAATCTTGAAAATGACGTTAAACACTTATCAATCAGTAAGACTGGTGCTTAGTACTGTACATAAGAAATCCGCAAAGGTTGAGTGGTTAGCGTCGAGGATTTCGAAACCGGATGTCCCGGGTTCGATCCCCAGTCGCGGCACTACGGTCATGGTCGAGTGCCCTTGGGCAAGGCACATTTTCTAGCCTTGTACTGGTTTGTTTACCCAGGTATCATGAATAAGTGAACTGTCGCCGTGATATAACTTAAAATAATGCTGAAAGCGGCGTAAAACCCCAGCATATAAAATAAATAAATAAATAGTACATCGTTTGGCTTTATGAAAATTCGTCATTATGTGATTCATAGCTATTACTCACATACAGCAGAGATGCAGCAGACGACTCATTTAAAACATTTTCCACATACATATGCATTTTGACGCATCTGCAGGACACGGCCTTCAAATATGTTATTTTTAATTATTCTTTGAATTTAACCCTTTCCCTACATATATACGCTTTCTGACGCCTCTGCAGCAGACGGCTTTTTGAAGACATAGTGACAAAAGAAGAAATTGCTCAAAACGAGCAATTTCTCCTTTTGACACAATGTTTTCCACCTTTAGTCATAGGTTATCCATTCAATTTTCCATTTTTTGACAAAACATGTTCAAAGTCATCTGCTGCAGAATTGTCATATGAGGGAAATGTTTTCAAAGCCGTCTGTTGTACATTTGTCGCATGTTCGAATGGGTTAAAACATCCAGGTATAACCAAATGAACAATATGGATAAATGAAAATGTTATTATTAAAGAATGATGTACAAATTGCTCAATATGAGCAATTTCTCCTTTTGCCTCAATGTATTCAAAGGTCGTCTGCTGCCGGTGCGTTAAATACTTAACTGTGTATTGTGACCCCTTCTGTTTTGACGCAGATCATTTCAATATCAATTGGGATAGCAGCAGTTGCTGAACTATGGTAAGGCGATACTCTTGTACAAGTGTAACGGGTACCAGACAAGATAATAAATTTTTGAAATTCAATCTTGTTAGCAGTCTGAATTTTTGTCATGTGATAGTATCTCAGACACGACCCCTGGTGGCGAAATGTGAAGTTACCAATGGATGGGGCTAAAAGTCAACCTAGTGTTGAAAAATTAACCTAGGGCAAAGCCTTGTGTGCGTATGTTTGTGATCGATTGTTGTGACAAGAGTGTTCTATAACTTATGTTAATAATGGGACTTTCGACACCCCAGA
Organism: Serripes groenlandicus; assembly: GCA_031761405.1. Classification (NCBI taxonomy): domain Eukaryota; kingdom Metazoa; phylum Mollusca; class Bivalvia; order Cardiida; family Cardiidae; genus Serripes; species Serripes groenlandicus. Next base: position 121,433,073 of record JASEVX010000002.1, read on the forward strand.
ACGCTCAAATTGAAAATAAACAGGTTTTGGTGACTAAATGTGAAACTTAATACATCGCCATCCCGCTACTGTATTTTGGTTTATTTGGTCTTTCGTAGCGAAAACTCGATTTTCTATTGAAGGGAAAAAAACACTTGTTTACATTAATGTGTTACCATTTTCACCGAAACAAAGATAATATTGGCTCAGAGAAATAGGTAGCTGAAACAAATGCAAATGTTGAGTGTTTTTATTTTACCATTTCCTACATACAGACACTTTCCGACGCCTCTGCTGCAGACAACTTTTGAAAACATTATGGCAAACGGAGAAATTGCTTATGATATTGCCAAAATTATTTTAATTTTACTCAATAATTGTTATTACATTTAAATAGAATTTCTATATTTTTGGCTTAAAGTTTTCAAAGTCATTTGCTGTATATTTTTTGTATGTGGAGAATATTGCGCTCAAAATTAGATTTTCCATAACTTTGCCTAGCTGTTTTTCAAAGTCGTCTGCTGCAGATATGTTGTAAGATGAAATTTAATTATTGATACTTCTCCTGGTTGAAACCATAACATTGGATGAATGTGGAAAACATATCTACGTTTACAAATAATTTTAAGGACAATCAAACCTCCATTCATGTAACACATCTGAAGCAGACTACTTTGAAAACATCGCGGTAAAGTTATGGAAAGTCTCTTTAAATGTAACCATTATTATTAAACTGAGTTGGCGAATTGAAAACATTTTAATTTTGTGTAATTTCGTTTTCAAAATTCGTGTGCATGTATGAGAAAAGGGATTACCCTCGTCTCTTTCAATACAAGAAATCTAAAATGATATACTAACATCAAATTTTGGATTTTTTTTAAAAATTTGAACAGTTCCATATTGATAATTTTAATTATTTCTTCATTACTATTCAAACATAGTTATCGCTATTCTGTGATTTGAAATTGCGCGGAAACGATTACAACCATCAAAAAAGAAAATGCTTCTACATGTTTTTATTTTACATTTATTGTTTGCATCTGAGAGCTGTTAACACTCGTGCAAGTATGTTCATACGCACAGTCTCACCAAAGCCTTCGCTTAGAACATCAATTTATATATTCTGATGAATAAAAGGACTTTAATCTTACTCGTTACTGCTTTATGTTGTGTTTTCAAACGGGGATGCTTTAACCCTTTCCCTCATATAGACGCTTTCTGACGCCTCTGCAGCAGACGGCTTTTTGTAAAACATAGTGACAAAAGAAGAAGTTGCACAAAACGTGCAATTTCTCCTTTTGCCACAATGTTTTCCACTTTTTGTCATAGGTTATCCATTAAATTATGGAGATTTTCCATGTTTTGACAAAATAAGTCGTCTGCTGCAGAATTGCTGTATGAGGGAAAAGGTTAAGACCCCTTTTCACTTAACGCGACTTGTCTTATAACTTTGATATGACTCGGTTACGTTCAACATGTTCATTGACAAATTAGCGACATTGATCTGCTTTACGACAAATGCATTTACGACATTCATAGAATTTACGATAGCGAATTCAGACACTATCAGCATGGATTAGTCACTCATCTGTCAGATTTTATTTCTTCAAGACACAGACTATCCCCACTGTAAGGCCGATGAACTTCTTCACCTTTATTCATTGGTGTTAAGTGATACAGTTGTCTTCGTTTTAGTATCGACCGCCTCGGTGGTATAGTGGTTGAGCGTCCGCCTCGGTTGCGGAAGGACGCGGATTTGATCCCCGATCGAGTCATATCTTAGCATTTAAAAGTGTAGTAATTGGCGTAGTTGGCGTTCAAGATATATGGGTAAGCGTAAGTTACGGCTGACTCGCTGGTGTCCGCATAACAAGACAAGTACATGTAGTACTGGTAAATTACCCAGGAAACGCCGTGACATAACTCAAACCCTGTTGAAAGCGGCGCTAAACACCAAACAAATAAACGAGCAAACAAATCGTTTTATAACGCTCCTAAGTTCATTCAAAGTTAATGAATCAAAAAGAAATTCTGGTTTCCGTGGCAACCGAAATAAGATTGTTTTTAAAATATTCTCCTCCCAAACTGGTTGACCGATTTCAAAATAATTTTGTAGAAATGTTCCTTGGTTGACATTTATGAGATTCGAGCCTTTTTGAGCCTTTTTGATTGGTCAAACAACATGGCCACCAGGTGGTAGTGGGATGGGGCTGTTTTGCCTTATTTGGCTATAGTGAAAACTTTAAAAATCTTCTTCTCCTTAAGTATGGAGCAGATCTTCATATCTGTTTAAAGAAATATTCTTTGGGTGACCAGGTACAAGATTCCTTCAACCATAGTTGATTGGTCGAAAAACATGGCCGATAGGGGCGGGACTGTTTTGCATTATATGGCAATAGTGAATTAACTTTTGTCTGATGACAGTGGAGCGATACTTCCCTCGAGTGCCTCTTTATTTTTCATCTGCACAAAGTGAAGTCTCACATGCACACAGTCCTACCAGAGTATTCGCTGTTAACATACATAACGATATATATTCATATATTGCCAAAGGTCTACAAACGTTTCCCTACACACATATAGTTCCTATGCATCTTTATATGATACCGTATGTAAATGCATATGCAAAACAAATCATCTTTAACTCATACCATACACGCCCTTATGCCTATGTAAATGCCTATGCATCTTTAAATTATACCGTTAACGTTATGTAAATGCATATTCATGTTTAATTCATACCATAAATGCCATATACCGATGTAAATGCTTAAATCATACCATACACGATGTATGCCTATGTAAATGTATATGCATCTTTAAATCATACCATAAGCGTATTATGCCTGTGTAAATATTTATGCATCTTTACAATATACCACAAACGTCGTATGCCTATTCAAATGAATATGCATCTTTAGATTATACCGTTAAAGCAGTATGGTTATGTACATGAATATGCATCTTTAGATTATACCATAAACGCCGTAGGCCTATGATAATGGCATACATCTTTATATCATACATTTTATGTATAATGGTTATGTAAATGCCTTGCATCTATACATAATACCATAACTGTCTTATACCTTTGAGAATGCTGTAAATACCTATGCATCTATGAATCATAATATACACTCCTTATGCCTATATAAATGCAAATGAATCTTTAAATCATACTGTTAATGCCGTATGCCTATTCAAATGCATATGCATCTTTACATTATACCGTTAACGCCTTATGTCTTTGTATCGTTGGATTATACCGTAAACCGAGGCGTCATATGAATCTATTTCGCCAGACGGCGTTGAAAAATATATGTTTAAATATGTTTGGTAATTAGACAGTGATGAAAATGGATCATATTTAAACAAATGCAATTAATCATGGGTTTTTCATAATGTTGATTTTTTAAGCAGCAAGACATTTTAATTGTTATTGTAAATTGCAATTCGCTTTTAAAATGTTTATCCATTAAAATATATTTTGTAAATAGTGCAATTTTTTTTTTTTTTTTTTTTATAATTGTACAGTTTAGGCATATATCGATGATATAAATCCAAGCTAGGGTGCTAGTGCAAGTGCTAGTGGGCTAGTGTTTTACGGTTCGATCCATTCAGAGTTAGCACTGTTTGTAGTGACGGTAGATTTTTATTTTTGGACGAAAATAACACGACTGCTCCTGCGAATAAATACTTTGAAAGTTTTTGGGGTGATAAAACTGGCGAAAATTGACCTTTCGAGGTTTCTAAATGCATGCTTTCATACTATTTCGTTACCATAACTATATCCAGATGCAGCAAACCCCTTTCCAACATGCAACAAATCTGCATTAGGCGATTTCAAAAATATCTTGCTTTTTTTTGTTATAAAGGTTGCCTGCTGCAGGAGTGTAATATGTGTCTACATGTGGAAAAGGGTTACCGACTTGTTACAAAAAGAAAATATCATAATGAATTGTCCTTTCTGAACAACACATATCAAAGTCTAAACATCTCAAACTATCTTAACTTAATAAACAAAGAAAACAGCCTGGCATCAGAGATAGTTTTCCAATATAAAGCGCTAATAAATTCAACAAAGCAATCAACGCAAAGTGACACATGCTACCTATGAGTTAGATATAAAGTAATACTCGATCCGTATAGTCTTGTGTCGAATTGTCGCAGATCGTCGTCCTAAATTGTACCATTTATTTTTTCTGTATGATTGCATTGGTTATACGTAAAGATGACATACGAGAACATGGGGCTTATACAGACGAGTTCTAAAATTATAGTGATGTAGTCACTAACTACATGGTGATCCGGCTTCGATCCCAGATCGTCGCGTCAATACCAAAGACTAAATATTGCAGTAGTTACGACTTGCGTGGATAGCACCACGACTGATCCATCGTAGAAGGTAGATGGCTTAGAGAACATCTGCTAAGCAGCTTCTTCTTGTATCCTAAAAGCATAGAAGTGCAGGCAGATTTTTTTTTCAAGCGAGTAATAATAACGTAAGGTGGTTTTTTTCTGCAGCACCGCTAATTTAGGAAAAAATTGGTGTTGTATTATTTGAATCAACATGTGTAAACCCTTTCCGACATATAGCTAATCTGCAAAAGACGGTTTTGAAAACAGTTAGTAAACATTATGGAAATTCTTTAAAAATGAAAAAAAAACACAATTGTTTCAAAAGTTGACTGCTACACAATATTACACAAAACTCTCGAACGAATACATGGTAAATAAAGGTAAACCATATCATACTGTATCAATACTATTTGGTAAATGCTACACATAACTCTCGAACAGATACATGGTAAATAAAAGTAAACCAAAGCATACTGTATCAATACTAGTTGATATATACTACACATAACTCTAGAACGAATACATGGTAAATAAAAGTAAACCAAAGCATACTGAATCAATACTATTTGATAAATGCTACACATAACTCTCGAACAGATACATGGTAAATAAAGGTAAACCAAAGCATACTGTATCAATACTATTTGATAAATGCTACACATAACTCTCGAACAGATACATGGTAAATAAAAGTAAACCAAAGCATACTGTATCAATACTATTTGATAAATGCAGGTAAACCAAAGCATACTGTATCAATACTATTTGATAAATGCAGGTAAACCAAAGCATACTGTATCAATACTATTTGATAAATGCAGGTAAACCAAAGCATACTGTATCAATACTATTTGATAAATGCAGGTAAACCAAAGCATACTGTATCAATACTATTTGATAAATGCAGGTAAACCAAAGCATACTGTATCAATACTATTTGATAAATGCTACTAATAACTCTCGAACGGATACATGGTAAAAAGGGTAAACTAAAGCATACTGTATCAATACTATTTGATAGATACTACACATTCTTCTCGAATAAGCCGTGCCAAATACAAAAGAGCAACCGTAACACATATACAGCCAGTACAAAAAACGCATGCGTTGGTTGGTCAGAACTTACACTGTTTACCAATCATTCAAAGACGGGTTTCAATGAGATTCTGACAAGTTTGTTACATACATACAACCGGGTCAAAACAGCTGTGATGTCCATGCTTATATTTAGCCTTTGGTTTAATTCACCAATACCTAAATGAGTGACTTTCCAACCACACCGAGGGCTTGGCGTGAAACGGTTGTATCTAAAAACCTTTTCTGACAACCCTGGTTTAGGGGCAATTTTGACCACTTTGTAAACAATGCAAATTTAGGTGCCATTGCTCAGAACGAGCAATGGCACCTAAGTTTCCATTGTTTACCAAGAAAAAGGATTTAATGCTTATAAAGACTTTATGGTAAGGTGATTAACCTTGGTAAAAAAAATACCAATATTAGTTACAACCGTTTCACACCAAGCCCTCGATACGTCTACAATTTTCTACCCAGAAGTTAATGGCTTACAAACCATATAAATCTGCATTAGGAGGTAACAAGATGGAAAATAAGTATGACGGTTTGCGCCTTTGATGTTCAACCAATCCAAGGTCGGAATTATACATCAATAAAGGATGGAGATGTCCTTAAGAGCGGATAAACTCTCGTTTTCTTGTACAACTATTTACGTCTGAATTGATGTGAATCATTGCAAACCCTTTTCTTATTTAGTTTGCAATTTATGTTTCTTTAATGTGTTCTCAAAGTAAAAAAGAAAAATGCAAGTGAAACAACTGTATAAACATACAATTAGTGTTTAACCAATGTTTTTGGTGTTAAAATTAAAATTGTGAAATATAAAGCAACTGGTGGTCTTTATCAGTTATGATTGCATATATAAAAAATGTAATCCCAAGTGTTTCATACTAAGAGTGTTCAAATGCGCTTTAATTAAGGTAAAACGTTAATATTCAAATATTTATAAACGCGAGACATTTTTTTCGTTTCATCCTTTCATACATATAAATTTCGACATTAATATAAATGTTACTTTACAGTTTATTAATTGAGCCAGTGTATGAGAAAATGTACACGTTAGCATTTCTGAACACTTTTGGTACAGATAATCATGTCTAACTGCTCAATCTCATAAGAATCGACGACACAGGTCTGCATGTGCGTCACATAAACGGATTAGAAACGTCATGATTGGGCGGTTGATGCGTTTGGTCATTGCTTACCAACTGAGCAGATTTGAACGGCGCCTTTGCAGATACCAGCCACATGGAGTTTGTGTCCAATTTAGACCCATATCAAACAGCTCACCCACTCTGCATTGTTCGCCAATTAAGTCAAAGAATGGTCAACAAACTTCTGTAAAGCATAATCCATTGGTATTCGTTAGCATGGATCCACGGACAGGTGATTTACCACGCGTGCAATTATTACGCTAAGGTTGGTTTTCCTAGAGCACCGCTTAACTGTAACCCTTTCTCACCTGTAGACGCATTTTGACGCAATAGCAGCGGACGACTTTTGAAAACATAGTGACAAAATAGAAATTGCTCAGAATGAGCAATTTCTCCTTTGGCCAGAATGTTTTCAACTTCATTTAACATTTAAGCTAACTTTTATCGAGATTGTTCAGGTTTTTTGTCACTGTGTTTTCAAAGTCGTCTGCTGCAGATTTGTTGTATGTGGGAAAGGGTGAAACAAAACATGAGTGGGGTAGACACTATTCGAACATACAAGTATCATTTTGAATTTGAAAGCAGAGAAATTTATCAGTTGATGAATTAAAACCCATTTATAATTTCCCCCTTACACCTTTTTCAAATGGCGTATGCTGCAAATGGGTTAAATACGTCTGTATACGATAAAGAATTAAAAGTGACTCTGGTTTGATGTTTTCTTTACACGTTATTCTGCTACATTGGCCATTTAATCAGCCTTAAATACACGGTGTTTATTTGACATTAAGTATATTTAGGTCAACGAAGCATAAGTATGTTTGAGATGTATGTTAGTTTTATTTGAATGCTTCGATTGATATTAAACTAATTCACTGCAATAAATGAATCAACTTATTGCAATACACCGCTTTCATGGCAAGAAAAACTTTATTTTCTGAGCGACACTCAGAGAAAATTAATATTTAGCGTATTTATCGCCACGTGTAAATGATCGGTATTCTGTGGACACCACTCGTAAGGTATTTTGGACTAGCGTGAATCCAAATCAGCCAGCGCATCAGAGCAGCCTGATCTGGTTCTAAACCGTTAGTCAATTATTCATATACTGTTTGTTTCAAGAAACTGTTGCACAAGTTATTTGAATTTGGATCCATCGCATAATGCGCATGCATGGCTTTTGGACACGTGTAATAATGAGGTTACTGAGCATCCCTCAAATAAACGTGCAATAGTTGTCAGCAGTCCCCTTATGACTTCTATGCTAACAGTGCAACGCCAGATCAATCTGCACATGCGTAGGTCTTGATCTATACTGTTCGCAGGTGTCCTTTGTCTTTTTGTTTTCGGCAGACAGATCTTTATCTACATTCGTAATAATTACTCGAAGCGTGGTTTTTCTTTGAGCAGTGCTCAACTACGTCTCTTTTCCACTGGACTTAAATCCAGTTCATTTATTTATATTTCTAATTACCTTCGCACAATACCATAGTCGTTTTTTGTGATTAAAAGTCGGATCGGAAATCATCTAACAATAGAAAAACGGGGCCAAGATGGGAAAGTGATGTATGCGCTTCCTGCGAATTGTGTCCCGTTCAATGAGAAAGTTGTATTTAACTTAGGATCGACGCTTATCCCAGTGGTATAGAGAAACATTGATATTTGAGCGAACCGTTCGTTAAGACAAAGCTTTGACTAAGAAATCAGAAAAGTACCACAAATGATCGTTTATAGTTTATATGCTGTGAACAAATTGAATCTGCACATATGAAAAAAGAAACGAAAAAAATAAAAAAGAAAGCACACACACTAGTACATTGACGGTTGAATGAGTGTGTGACCATGCTGTATATACTTGGGGGAAAAAGTTACTTAACAAATGAAGACATTGCAGGTTGTGAGTAGTACAAATATGTAGATAGATCTGCATCCTTTGCCGAAATAGTTGTTATCAATCTAAGATGAAAATCAACATTGTGCTATAACAAAAGCCCTGTCTGGTTTAATGTTTCAACGTTGAAGGATGCAATCCATGTGGGAAAAGTGTTGGTGTTTGTGTCACAGGAAATATGACATTGATTGGTTCCTAATGAAAACCAAATATTGATACATTCAGACGCTGGGATCCTCTCCCTGTACGGATACCAGCGACATTTTTCAATTTTTATTTCCTACCACGGAGTCTTGTTAGCCTCATGTCTTTTTCAGCTTAACCCTTTTCCCACATACAACAAATCTGCAAATAACGACTTCGAAAGCATACATGCACAATTATGGCAAATCTCTACAATTGAAAGTGTAACTATTGAATAGATTTGAAAACAGAGGCAAAAGAAAAGTTGCTCGTCCTGAGTAATATCACCTTTTGTCTCAATGTTTTAAAAAAGTGGTCTGCGGCAGAGCGTCTGTATGTGGGTAAGGGTGAACCTCATGCCTAATTTACATAAATCAATGGACTTATTTACAATGGGAAAATCACTGTATATTGTATCATTCATTTGACCTGATGACAATTGTTCATGGATATTGGTTGTTGAACGCAGTTTTTAACAGTATTTTTGTTTAACCCTTTCCCTTATATAGACGCTTTCTGACGCCTCTGCAGCACACAGCGTTTTGAAAACATAGTGACAAAAGAAGAAATTGCACACAACGTGCAATTTCTCCTTTTGCCACAATGTTTTCCACTTTTTGTCATAGGTTATTCATTCAATTATGGAGATTTTCTATGTTTAGACAAAATACGTTCAAAGTCGTCTGCTGCAGAATTGTCGTATGAGGGGAAAGGGTTAAATCACAACAATCAGTTCTCCTTTTTATGTGTTTCAGTTCACCTTTCTATGTGTTTCAGTTCACCTTTCTATGTGTTTCAGTTCACCTTTATATGTGTTTCAGTTCACCTTTCTATGTGTTTCAGTTCACCTTTATATGTGTTTCAGTTCACCTTTCTATGTGTTTCCTGGCTTTCTTGTAGTAGTTATCCGCACAACGTTATATCCTAGTGAACCCTTTCAGCGCCGAATAGTTTAAAGTAGACTCTTCAATGTTCAAACTCGGACGAAACTATTTTCATGTTATAGGATCTTTGGAATATCTTTATAACTTACAGCCAAACAATGCAGATTTCAGGTGAGACAGCTCGTTACGAGCTGCCTCACCTGAATCTGTATTGTTTGCAAAAGGCTCAATATTGCCTTTGGCGCTGAAAGAGTTAACAGGCTACCTTCACATAATGAATATGAACCCATTGGTGGGACGCCACATGTCGCTAGTGGTAATACCTTCTGGCATTAATCGGAAACGGACTGAATTGCCAAGCCCGGATCCGAACTCGAAAACGACATGAACCAAGTTGTTTCTACAGATGCCAATATTTGTTGCCGTGTCTAAACTGTCACTTTAAATTTCTGGACCGATTTATTTGGCAGCGAAACGTGAATAATTTCCAAGCCCAGATTCGAACTCGAAAACGACATGAACCAAGTTGCATCTACAGTTGCTACTATTTGCTGCCGTGTTTAAACTGTCACTTTAAATTTCCTGGAACGATTTACTTGGCAGCGAAACGTGAATAATTTCAACAGGCGGGAGAAAAAGCATTTACTATGGTCAGAATAAAGTTAAGCCTGTAATTATGACCGTGTGTATGATAATCCCAAACTGGTACTTTGATATATTTTCAATCGCGTAAGCCTTTTTAAATAAAAACACTTTCACACGGGCAGACGAATTTTGGAAAATCTGCGACAGACGAATCTTGAAATGTGTGGTTATAAGTAAAAGTTATCCTTTGTCACAAAGTGCTCAAATCTTTTTTTTTGTTAATCATACGTTTATTTATAGAGATTACTACATTAGTGCCTAGGTATTTTCCAAGTCGTTTACTACAGAATTACTGTATATGAGAAGGGGTTAATCCTTTCCCACATGCGCCAAATCTGCAGTAGACGAATTTGAAAACATCTAGGCAAAATTATTAAACACCTCTGTAAATTAATGTGAATTTTTTAAATATAGCAATGATTCGCTATGATCAATTTCACATTTTGTCACAATGTTTTCAAAACTCAACTGTTCCTGTAAGCAGGGAAAGGGTTTAGTAAACAATACACCATAAAACACATGTTTATATGAAGAAAACAATTTATTACACATAGTATTGGTATCATACAGTTAAAGCAATTCAAATGTATAACAAACATTAAAAACTAACAAAGACACCACACAACAACTTATCTAGTTCCATCAATTGACAATTGACCGGCCAATATCTATACTAGCATGTTTGTCAGCGCAACCTGGTCAGGGTCACCCCATGTTTTGTCATGTAGTCATACAAGCATCATTTAAGCTCGAGAATAATCGTTTTGAGCTAACCCCAACAATACAGTTTGTAGTTAGAACGTAACTATAATGAAAATATTTAAAAAATAAATAAACTTCCAAGAAACGTTTAAACATGTTAGATTTACATGACATGGCGTAAGTAAAGAAAAAAGAAGAAAGACTAAGTTCAGTTTGTTTCACAGAATATCATACCAATATTGACCCGAGCTTGACCTTTGTAAATATACATATATAATTCTGACTTACATATATTTTCGTTCGCACACAGTACGGTTTTAGAAGAAACAAGCATTACATTTAATAAAAGAAGATGTACCTCGCTATAATATATACATTACATATATTTGCGTTTGCTCACAGTATGCTTTTAGAAAAAACAAGCAATATGTTTAATTAAAAAATGTGTCTCGCTATAATATATACGGATTTTCTTTTTTGCAAAGGTCAAGATAGGGTCATTGCTGTCTGGTGCAAAATTGTCTCACGGCATGCCATTATACTGAGCAGCGTCAAAGGTGCTGACTTTCAGTATAGTCGAAGTTTTCAAACTGTTCAAAAGTTGTCTTGAAATATTAGAATCATAAGTTAAGGATAGAATTAGAGTAATAAATTCACTTTTGAGTACAATAAACATTTACATTTTGATCGTTTATGTTTCCTTTTTACTGAGTAAACATACCCACTGAGCCAATTGGTTTATATTTTCATGACTTTCAATTAACTGTTTTTCTACATTTACTGCCAAAAAAGTTTTAAACTATTTGTTATCTATTTTGTTGTCACAATTAGCAATAGTTTCAAATTTCAAATTTGTTATCTGTATCTGGAGTTCGGCACCTTTTGAATTAACGGCTGTTATAATCTTACAACATGCTTTTACGATCTTGACGTGATCTTAAACGATCTCTGTAGATGTCTTTAAGTATGCTTGTATACGTGTAGCTTACACACAGGGAAGACTCCGATAAGATTGTGCCGAGGCGTATATCGGTTGACCTATCTTAGCAAAAATATGAAAAATCTCTGTAAACGAAAGTATAATAATTGATTGAAAATTGGGATCTCTTTTCTATGTTGAAAGTAGTTCCGTGACCTGGTCATGTGATCAATTTCGTTTATCGGAAAATAAACGCAAATCCTTTTAGCCAAATGGTCCTTTTTAAACCAATTAAATCGAGCGATTCACAGTGCATTTGAATCAACTGCAATCATAATGAGGTACATCTACTTTTTCTTTGTTTTTTTGTTTTTACTTGTTACAGAGTACTCAAAAGAAGCGTCATTATGTTACGTTCTACAATACAGGGGATACTTTTTCTAACAAAGGTGTATTTGTATTCATTCTATCTTGTATCACGATATCACTTCCAAACCGAGTAACTTAAAATTCTTACTCGCGGAACATGCTTTCAGTGAAGACCTTAAAGCAGTATAATCAACATTCGCATTTTAGCTATTGAAATACTCTAGTTCATATTTCTAATCCGATCTGGGAAGCAATTACTTTTACCCTATCTTTATGTATAAAGTATAAGTAATAGATACAACTTTCAGAAACTATCTGAAGACCACATTTGACCATGATGGTATGACATCTTTAAGGGGACTCTCTCACGACGGTGATTTAATAATTTACTAACAACTATTTCAATTATAACTAAACCATCGTAATTGACATCCACCAAAGTAAATATATGTATTTGATAAATGTGCTATGTACGTGGATGTACGTGGAAAATTCAAGATAATCAAATATTGAAAAATTAAATTAAGGCTGTGGAAGATATAGAGCTCTCCTAAAGACACGCTGAAATAAGCAACCACTAAAATGCTATCTTGTTTCTTCCGAGACTACGTCAATTATATGTGTTTCAATCAGCCTCGTTTTAGCAGACTTGCCAAGATCCGGTTCCGGTGACGGTTTCAACATGGCCTCTATGCTGTAATTAGACGGGGGTTTAATAACGGGTTTATCGTGATTGTCCTGACCGTTTACTAGAGAAATAGCTGATAATGCAGCAGGTTTTATTGGCATTGGAATCGCCGGCGAATGGTGTAACGACGATTTTATAATACTTCTGTAATCCAATGGATTCATATGTCCGTTCACCTGTCCGTACGTACAGGCTAAAGAAGATAAAAGTTCCGCTTCTGATTGTCTCAAGTTAGGATACGGAATCATTAAACTAGAAGGTGAGCCGTGAACTAAACTAGCGGCAAACTGACTAGCAAATCCTGGCAAAGGTCCCGGCGGCAAGTTTTGGTTAATGCCAGAGCTACTTTTGTGTCCGTGCCCAATGATGTTGTCTATGGTGAAGGGTTGTTTATATGAGGACTGACTGGGTAGGTTGACTGTTTGAAACCCGGGTTGAAAGTAACCATTTCCTGCAGCAGCTGTGGCAGCCAGCTGCTGTAATCGCATTCTGGCGTCCTCTTGTAGATACGACGACATTTCGAACTTCTGCTGTGCTTGGAGCCTGTAAAACAATATAAGAATCATATGGTTAATTAAATTCAAGTACACACAAGGTATGTCTATAAGGCTTAGCTCTTTCCTGATGCATATGAACTTTGACTGCAACCGATCACTTTCGGAAAGCGTATTTGTGATGAAAACCTGAAGACATTACCCATAACTGGTAATTTCCTCCTGTCCCATGATCTTTTCTATCCTTTTTCAAAACTAAACTGTCATATTGCAACTTCTAGTTTTTAAAAGCTCTATGTACTGTTTGGCAAATTCGATTAGTGACGTCTAAACCAATTCAGAATGCACCTTATCAACTTGTCGAACATTTTTTTTACTAATTTTGTCAGAAGCAAAATCAATAAAGCCATATATATATATATATTTTGATATGAAATGTCAAATACTACATTTGTTTTTCGGTTAAAGTTTGAATATTTATATTTCAAGTAATATGAACATATTTCACATTTGAACTACCCGATTGTTTTTTATTATAAAAACTAATTAAATTCGCTATTTTTACCATCATGTTTTCCTATTGTTTTATCTTATATCCCTAGATTTTAAGGCAACATTAAGGAAAGAACAGCTGTCCTGCGCTAAGTAAAAAAGTTGTGTAGCTCACTGGTGCCGACCAACCAATCAATAAACAGCTACTTTAGAATAAAAGTAGCTGTACTTTGATTGGTTGATTTGCAACAGTGAACTATCAAATTTGATTAGTTGATTTGCAACAGTGAACTATCAAACATTTTCACTGAACGCTGAACTTATTATATATGTTTAGTTGAGTAAAAGCTTTTTTAGAACTTAACTAAAGCTTTGATTGTGATTAGTCCGCCACATTACTGTCTAAGCCCTAGGAGTACGGTTTTCGATTAAATGTATCACATTTAATTATATCAATACTTCCATGAATTACAAACTGATAATTAAAATATGTACTTAACGATATTGCGTTACTCGGATGCAATGACATTGGTTGTACAAAATAGACAACGGGTAATATTTTAAACATGTTTCCTGCTTGGTTGATCATTGCCTTGAGTTTCAGTCCGTTCTTTCATATTTGTGTTCTGATTTGTTTGCTTTTTTGGGGGGTACAGTTTGATGCTACTTGCAGCACTATTTCAGTTATATCACGAGGCTCATTTATCCTGACACGGATGCATGTGTCGTTATGCTATCCCGGCACCCTAAGCAGCACCAAGGAGGGAAGCCATTACTACTATATTTTAAGTGTATGAAGTGACCCGGTCGGGACTTGAACCCTGGAATGTCTCCTAGTACCAAGGCAGAATCAATATCAGATATTCCACGGACATGGTAAAATTACATACAGTGTAACCTGTCTATAAAGATTACCATGGGAACAAAACAATAAGCTCTTTGTTCATAGGTGGTCTTTATTTGCAGGGTCATTTATGCAGAAAAATTAGTAATTGAGAAACTGAACGTGTGGTTGCTATAGACAGGGTATTGCTATTTCAGAGTGTTCTTTGGAACAGGTTTGGTTGTATGTTTGGTTGTATGTCTTTTTAATCAGGCTGCTAACAACTATTGTATAAGACTGACTTGGCTTAGATAGTTTCGTTAAGTTGTTCAAAGTCGCATACTGACGGGATGTTTAAAACCAAAGACATATTCACACAAATGTTTTTCCAATCATTTAGCTTTTATGAACATTTATTTTGCAAAGTATGGAAGTTAAAAGTAAGGAAGTTGGAAGTTAAAAGTGATGAAGTTAGAAATGTTGAAGTTAGAAGTATGGAAGTCAGAAGTATTGAAGTAAGAAGTCCCTCCAGGGCTTCCATAAATGTTAGAAGTAATGAAGTAAGAAGTATGGAAGTTAGATGTAAGGAAGTTGGAAGTTAAAAGTGATGAAGTTAGCAATGTTGAAGTTAGAAGTATGGAAGTCAGAAGTCAGAAGTATTGAAGTAATAAGTCCCTCTAGGGCTTCCATAGAAAACATTGAAGGTCAGTGCCGACTAACATTGATCCAGTATGGCAGATAAGACATTCCAAAGGTAAAATGACGATGATTTACTGCATTAATAGAGAATAAAACAGAACAATGCAAACACATTCGTTCGTCATGTTTACAGTTTCTGTAGACATAGCAAATGATGTATCAATGGCGATGCTTTTCACTGATATATGTCAATATGCACTGGCGTTCATTAAACACTACTACTGTGTTCACATGGAAACATGGAATGTTACCATGAACTGTGTGTTCGCGTTAAATGTTTGCAGTTGCAATGTCTATTGAATGCTGGGTTGCTCAGTCGGTAACGACGCGGGCTGTCAATCCAGCGGGATGTGAGTTTAAATCCCGGCTCGGCCAACTTTCTTTCCGACGATTGACAAAAGTCATTGCGACATGCGTCATTCGTCTTCCACCAATGGGCTAAGTCTATGTGGAAAAGCAGTCAGTTGCTTGGGAAGATTGTTGTGTGGAGTACTGGTGTGCGAAAACCAGGAAACATATGAGTAGGTGAACTGGCCGCCGTGATATGACTGAGAAATTGTTAAAAACGGTGTTAAACCCCAATCAATCAAAATCAGTTCCACAAAATCCACTTATATTTCTATTTGAATGCCATACTTAAAATCGTCAATTTTTCTTCCGCAGTGTCTAAGATACCTTTCGTCTACCATGTTTAGTAGTTATTTTGTAGTCTGTTTGTATTATGTTTTTACGCAGCTTTCGAAACTGTTCAGTAATATCGCCTATGTTAGTCTCTTAAGCTTGCAGTGATAGTATTAATACGGATGCATTGGTGTCAGGATAAATGACACTGGAAGTACTGGTAATTTACACAGGAAACGCATTGCTACGTCTAAAATAAAATATTGAAAGGGGAAAAGAAAACTAAAAGAAACGAATAAACGATAAAAACCATTGTGTACAATATTAAAAAGTTTTCCAAATTTTAAGGGAATTCGTTTACAAATTGGAATTCATATTTAACTCTTTCAGCGCCAAAGGCAATATTGATGTTTTTGCAAACAATGCAGATTCAGGTGAGTCAGCTCGTAACGAGCTGTCTCACCTGAAATCAGCATTGTTTGCCTTTAAGTTATCAAAATAGTCCAACATTTTGTTGCATGAGAAATGGAGACGCCCGATTTTGAACATGGAAGAGTCAACTTTAAACAATTCGGCGCTGAAAGAGTTAATCAAGAATTATTTGTCGAATATTATTAAATATTTCTGAATGTATATTTGTGTAAATCAACCTTAATCTTGGTATGCTGTATTTGAATACAATTCTTCTGTTCTGTTCATATTGACGGTGAAGAAAGGGTTACGGAGTACGTGTATCATTTCAATAGAGGACGAGGTTTTTTTCTAATTCCATACATAACATTGATTTCGTTAATAAGAATGAATGTGCAAATACACTACATCGTGTAAGGACAGCTGCACGTGTGATCAGTACAGCAATTAGACGCTAATCCTTGCGCTTCTTTGTAGCCGTATTTCAAGGCATACCAAATGAATTTCGCAAGGCCATTCGGATTTTTTTTTACCAAGTATTATTCCCTAAAAACTGTGTTTGTCTAAAAATGAGTGTATACCTTCCTCAGACTGTATGGAATATGTAAGACGATTTTTAAAATATCTGTATAATATAATTATTTAATAGGGTTGAACTTATTGTGGCAAGAGGGGAAACTGCTCATAATGAGCTACATCTTCCTTTTTTAAGTTGTGTTCTGCGGAGGTCAGAAAGCTGCTGTTTTGGGGTTAAGGGTTTTAATTATAGTTTACAATGTAAACCAAGATCAGCCTGCACATTAGTACAACCAATCTTGGTCTACATGTTGCGCTAGTCTTTTATCCAATTCTTAGCAAAGACTGGACTATAAATTACACGAAAATGTAACAAGTCGGTGATGACATGATCAGTTGCATGGAATTCAGCTGGAGAAAGGAGACGTTTTTCAACATTCAACCAAATATCTAGAAAGACTTAACCCTTTCCCTCATATGAAAATTCTGCAGCAGACGACTTTGAACATATTTTGTCAAAAAATGAAATATCTCTATAATTGAATGGATAACCTATGACTAAAGGTGGAAAACATTGTGGCAAAAGGAGAAATTGCTCGTTTTGAGCAATTTCTTCTTTTGTCACTATGTTTGGAAAAAGCCGTCTGCTGCAGAGGCGTCAGAAAGCGTCTATATGAGGGAAAGGGTTAAGATGGAATCCAATATATCGTATTTAGGAAGTATAACGGCAGAACAATAATGTAGTGAACGTAAACATTGTTGTTCAGGGTACATTAATGTTTATTTGGTTGTATTTTATTTATAGCTGTTTTAAACAATTTTTAGTTATACATCATTTTTGGACGTTACAAGTTATCCTTCACACTAGCAAGAGTCAATCGATTGCAAACGCCACAATCTTGAGCGCTATGGAGGGGAATCCATTATTTCCATTGGTATATGGTATTTAGCTTTTAACCCTCGACCGAAGTGGACGCTCTAACATTACACAATCGTGTTGGTGGGCATATTTGTATGATTAAGAGAGTATGATAGAGAAAATAATTGTCATTAGCATATACTCTTGCACACATAAATCAACAAAACTGCAGACGAATATGAAAATACCTACGCAAAGTTATTGAAATTTGCAAAATAAAAAAACTAAAAAAAAACTTGGAAAACATTGTGACAATAAAAAGAGAAGTTCACTCATTGTGGGCAATTTCTCATTTAGCTACAATGGTTTTAAACATCGACTGCTGCATATCTATACCTCTGCATGTCGGATTAAACAAAACAGCGTCCAATTTCAAACCAATGTTTGCATGCTGGGTATTCAATTCAAATAATAGACTTACAGGTTTTAACATTTCCTTGAAAGGGACAGTTTCACGGTTTTGCTCTAAAAACTAAGCGTGTTAAAGGTATTTGAACTGATTATGAAACCAATTTTATTTGCAAAACGGGATGTTTCGAAATCAAAGTATTACATAACATTTGCAAGTAAGGTCTAAATCCTGTTATTTATAGTAATATTCTACCTAGGTCCAATCCCACCAACCTTACTATTAGCGCTAAGTAATGCTTAAAAAGCATATTTCATCATTTTTGTTTCTCTAATATTATGTAAAATTTAAATGCTGAAATGTTTTTAAGTAAATGACTAATTTGACATTAATAGTAACCTTGATGACTAATAATACTTTTTAAAAAATGAATATTGTGGCATTGTTATGAGGAAAACATATACAGTTTAATGGAGGACGAATATCAATCGAAGCGTTAGTAAAGCTCAAAACATAAATTGTAATATAAATAAACTTATTAAATATAGATAGTGTATTCACTTTCGCTCTACGTGAAATATAGATGCAACGTTTTACCAAAAAAATACATAATGATAAAGTGTATCCCCTCTAGGCTAACGTCGATATAACATGTAAAGATTCCAAACAATACAGCCAAACCTGTGTTTAAAGACCACCCATGGGAAGAGACCAATTTAGTCTTTGTTCACAGGTGGGTTTTAATTACAGGGTCATTCGTGCAGAAAATGAGTAAATGGGAAATTAAAAGCGCGGTTGCTATTGAGAGGGAATTGCTAAACAAAGGTGGTCTTTAGCACAGGTTTGACTGTATTATCAATAAGAATCTGAATCGCCATATTAGAGCCAGTTACATTCGTATTGTCTCTGCTTACCTTTGTAGGTTCAACTTGAATCTTTTCCTACGACGAAGAAAACTTCCATTCTCGAACATGTCACCTGCGAACGGATGTAGCGCCCAGTAGCTGCCTTTACCGGGCCTGTCGGGCCGCCTTGGAATCTTTATAAAACAGTCGTTAAAGGAAAGGTTGTGGCGCAATGAGTTTTGCCATCTCTGAGTATTTTGTCTGTAATAAAAAATTAAATCTTTCAATATACAACACATCAGCAGCTGACGACTTTTAACCCTTTCCCTCATACGATAATTCTGCAGCAGACGACTTTGAACGTATTTTGTCAAAACATAGAAAATCTCCATAATTGAATGGATAACCTATGACAAAAAGTGGAAAACATTGTGGCAAAAGGAGAAATTGCACGTTTTGTGCAATTTCTTCTTTTGTCACTATGTTTTCAAAAAGCTGTCTGCTGCAGAGGCGTCAGAAAGCGTATATACGAGGAAAAGGGTTAAACGTCTATCCAAAAGATTGGACAATCTCTATACATGAAAGAATGATAAGTGGAGTTGAAAACATTGTTACAAATGGAGATATTGTTCAATATGAGAACTTTCTTTTATTGCCACAATGTTTTCGAAATTATTCTGTTGCCGATGCGGTAAAATATTCATGTGTGTGGTATAGGGTTTATTGGTGTAAGTGTATTTTATTCGCTCGGATTGCATGTGAGTTTTTTAAATGGTTTTACCAATCTGGAAGAATGTAACTTAGAGATTCTAAAACGAAAATTTGAATTGTATTTACCGAAATTATTGCTAGAAGTCAAGTGCTACCCAAACAGTTGCTTACTTCGAATGTAGATTATAAATAGTTGCTTACTTCGAATGTAGATTATAAACAGTTGCTTACTTCGAATGTAGATTATAAACAGTTGCTTACTTCGAATGTAGATTATAAACAGTTGCTTACTTCGAATGTAGATTATAAACAGTTGCTTACTGCGAATACTGATTATAAACGAATTGTTAGGCTAAAAGATCATTCAGATAGTTGTTAGAACTAACACCAACCTAACGACTAACATGTAAATTGCCAAAAAAAAAATACAAAATAGATGTATCACATTAACAGTAACAGTAACAGAACAACCTATCTATAATTAAACTCGTTTAATTAATTTTGAAATTTGAAATATTTCAAATGAAATAAAAAAGTTTAATGTGCCAATATTCTCGTTAAGCTCAAATATAATGGCATATCACGTTCTTTAGATAAAGTGTACTTTGGAATGTACCCGTCATATTTATTAATGTTTAACTATTTTTTATTAATTGTTCATTTGAACTAATTTCATTTTTATCTTATTCATTGGAAATCAGTTGAAAACATTGTTGAAACAGCCGAAATTTCTCACAATGCACACAATTTCTCCTTTTTGCCAAATGTTTTCAAAGGTCGTCTGCTATGGTTGCGTCAAAACGGTCTACATATGGGAAATAGTTAAAAAATGACTTTTTAAAAAAAAAAAAATTTGGAATTCGAAATGTTCAGACGTATCCTTTTTTCAACCTGAACAGCTAAACAATTTATTCTGTTTATTTGTTTCAATATCACGTGCTTTGCTTTAATCTAAACTAAATTGTCGACGCCCGTTTGTTTGCTAAGACTGATCTTGGTATATATTTTTAACAAAGCAATTTTCTCTTTCGTTTATTAATTGAGGTGAATGATAACAAGGTATAATATAAAACATCTTCCATCCTCGAAGCTCATACCTTGATACAAAAGACACATGGTTGAAGATTAAATGGCTAGTTTGAGTCGCAAAACTTTACAATTAACTAACTCAATCATCCCGGTGCTCTGCGAAAAACACTCTTAACGTTACACCGACATTGATGATTTTTATACATTGCTTCAAAACGACAATCCTCATATGATAAAAAAAACCTTTCATATTTCATATATATGTTAATGAAAACATGATAAGGACATCATTCTCAGTTATATACTATTTGTTAAATAGAATGTTTTGTACTATGGGCCGGTGGCCTAATTACTTTCAATAAAATATTTGTCATTGTCATTGTCACTCATGGAAAAGGAGCTCCATGCGCATCCATCTATGAAGTGAAATAAGATTTGACAATGATCATCTGAAGTTTCCTGAGACTATCTGTGACTAATGAACGAACAGTGCAGAGTTAGATCAGACGGCGCCGTTTCACAGTTTGGTCCGGGACTTCACTGGTCGTAAATCCTCTAAGATTTGTTTTCGCAGAGTGCCGTTCATGAATTAACCCTTTCCCTCATATAGACGCTTTCTGACGCCTCTGCAGCAGACGGCTTTTTGAAAACATAGTGACAAAAGAAGAAATTGCTCAAAACGAGCAATTTCTTCTTTTGTCACAATGTTTTCCACTTTTAGTCATAGGTTATCCATTCAATTATAAAGATTGTCTATGCTTTGAAAAAATATGTTCAAAGTCGTCTGCTGCTAAATTGTCGTATAACAAACCACGAACGGAACGTATAAAGATAATGAGTTTAAAGGATGATCCAACTCTACATACTTCGATTTTTTTTTTTTTTTTTAATATTGCGTAAATTAGCACCGGTTGAGTTTGATTTTTTGTAGAACGAGACTATAAAGATATAATAGCTTTTATTATAGTAATGGACAGTTCTTCTTCAATCCGGGTACACGATAGAGGCTGATATAGACGAACGGTGCTCCATGAAAACCAACCTAAGCGTAATTATTACATTGATTAAAAAACACCCGTGCATTGATCCAAGCAAAAACTGTTTTGCAGCTTGAAACCTTCTATGACTTAATAGCGAACAGTGCAGTGCTAGAAGCTGCGCGAAAGCACAGGTTGATCTGGAGGTACACTAGTCGCAAATATCCTAAGGTTGGTCTTCGTATAGCGTAAGTAACCCTATTCTAAAATCCAACGTCTTTGACGCCACTCCAACAAACTTTCAAAACTGTGTGGTAACACAAGAAATTGTTCATAATGAGCAATTTCTCCTTTTGGCCATAATGTTTTATCCTCTATTCAATAATCATACTTCATTTTTAGAGATGTTCTGTATTTTCTCTAGATGATTTGAAATTCATCTTCCGTATATTTGTTGTACGTGGGAAAGGTTTACACATAAACAATCGACCGGATAAATTTTGTTATGGGGGGAATAAATAAAGTAAATTAATCAAAAGCGGGACATGTCTCACCCGTGATAGAATGACATTTTCGTAAGTAAACAATATTGAAAAGCATAGGAGTTATTTACCTCACGAGTAATTTGTTTATCAACAAAATATAGTGACAGGGATTTTACTGTACTGTCTGTTGAATCTATATCGTAAATAAATAATTAAACTATGTTTAAAAGATCTGATTGATTCATGAAGTAACAGGCATGTTAAAGCTTAGTATGTTTGTTTGTTTACATAGACAATCACTGTTTTACACAGTCGGCATTCTACTTAAAACAGAATTTTGATTACACCAATTATTGTTTAAATCTTTCCCACAAACAGACGAGCATTTTGTCGCTTATGAAGCAAGTAACTTATTGCTTATGACGATCATTTCATTTTTTTAAAACGCAATGTTTTCAACTCTATTCAATAATTAAACATTCATTTATAAAGACTGTCTATACTGTTTGCATTATCTACTACTGTATACTTATTTTATGATGGGAAAGGGATGTTAAGCGCGATGCCAATCGAGCTGTTACAATGACAGATACCCATGAGTTACAAACGAACACAAGCAAAACAATGAATTCATTGGTAGTCCCGGTAGCTCAGTCGGTAACGACGCGGGCTGTCAATCCAGGGGTTGTGAGTTCGAATCACGGCTCGGCCAACTTTCTTTCAGACGTTTGACAAAAGTCATTGCGACATGCTTCATACGGCTTCCACCAATGGGCTAAGTCTATGTGGAAAAGCAGCCAGTTGCTTGGGAATATTGTTGTGTTGAGTACTGGCGTGCGAAAACCAGGAAACCGTGATATGACTGAGAAATTGTTAAAAACGGCTTTAAAACTAAATCAATCAATCAATCATATTTCTGTTAATTTGTATCTGATCGTCGCTGTACGAACGTCAACCTTAAGTCATTGTGCGACAAGCGTATAACCAGATCAGCAAGCACATCCCCACAGTCTGATCTGGTTCTGAACTATTCACCGTTTAGTCATAGAAGGTTTGAAGACACGTTTGGTAATCAGTAGCTATTTGAATCCGAGAGCAGGGATGCGTATCCTGGCTAATGATTGTGTTTATGTATAGCTATAAATTTATGATAAAATAAAGGAATTTAGGCAAATAGGGAAACACGGATGCTGTAACACGGCGATGCTTTTATTATTATCTTATCAACGAGTTTTTCACAATAAATATAATTTAACGGTTAACAGAGTTCAGAAATATATATATAATGTCCTATTTACAAATAATAAAGTACCTATACTTTATAATTAATGTCATTTAATGTTTACTACTATTTTCATTGCCATGCATGCATAATACATACATTAATGTTATATGTAAAGAAAGTGTATGCTTGCGTTGTGTAAATGAAATAATATGTTCTGTTCTGGTGATTAAGAATTTCAATGTGATCTTTTAAAAGTATGCCTAAAAATGAAACTGATAAATACCTACCGGGAAACAATAAATACATTCGAAAATAATGAAGCCACATATGACTATTTTTGGAAAGTATTTCCTCTCCGATTTGCCATCATTTAAGCGTTTCCCACATACAACAACTCTACAGCAGACGTCTTTTAAATGATCTTAGTAAAAAAAATGGCAACAAATCTTAATGAATTAAAGTATAATAATTGAGTCGAAAACATTGTAGCAAAATGAGAAATTGCTCCTTATTGCAGTGGCATCAGTAAGCGTCTATATGATGGAAAGGGTTAAAATTACATTGGTGTACATTAAGTTAGTTTTTTGGGGGAAATTACATTTAGATCTATTTACCATATGGTAGCATAGTGAAGAATCTGGTGCGACTGTGTGTTTTCACATGCCTTCAGATTCAATAAGACCCCAAATCGCTAGAAAAGATTCCAATACCGTTTAACCCGAAAATCATATATATTCATATTCTAAACATCCAAGGCCCAATTCCTCCAACATTTCTTAGCGCTAAGTAAGACTTAAAATCTTAAATAAAGTAGTTAGACATTTCCCTATTCATGTTTACCTAAATGTGTAAATAAACGATTAAGTTGGCATGGATGGTTACATACATTTATTAAGAGTACTTGTTAAGAAATGAAATATGTATGCTCTTTTATCTAGGGAAACAAAACTAACAACAAAAGTAGGGAGAATTACTAAGAGCTTTAAGCTTTCAATTCAATCAACATGTTTTGATATTTGTTTTACATGTCATAGAATGTGTATATTTATGAAAAATTAATACGTTTAGACTAACAAAATAAGTATCATTTAGCTCTAATTAAGGTTGATGATAATGGAATGAGTACTTGTAGTATACTTTTAAATTGTTAGTTCACTGAAAGATCACTGAAATGTTGCTTGCTTTATTTTCTAGAACTGATTAAATGATAATTGAAGTGTTGTCCACTTGCTTAAATGATACCATTTGCCTTGAACAAATTGTAAAATGATGACATTAAAAACCCCAAGCAAGCAAAGAATATAAATAAACTTTACCTATAGAATGAAAACTGGTCCATGATAGATTGATAGATTCCACTTAAAATTAGCATATTAGCTCTGAGCACACTTATCGCAATTGACCAAATTGAAAATTATGACATAAAAAATCCAGTCATTCAAAGAATATAAATATACTTTACCTATAGAATGGGAACTTGTCCATGATGAATTTATAGATATCACTTAAAGGTAGCATCTTTTCTCTGGACGCACTAATCGCCATTGCCGTCAGGGCGATGTAGCTATATGGAGGTTTTTGATCATTATACGTGTTCCGTCCCGGCCGTGGCATTCTTGATCTTTAAGTTTGTATCACAAATGAACAACGTTTTCCTTTCTTAAGTTTGAAGCAATTTGTTTTAATTAACAGTTGAATATATTTGTTTTCATGTGCGAAAAAGGCACCTAGTATGCGTTCAATTCTCTAACGTTTTGCATAGTATTCGTTTTCATGTTAACTGTACCATCATGAACAATAAATGCACACAAGTAAATAGTTGTTATGTGACATAGTTTTAATAGAGATGTATAGGACACATTTATTATGTTGTCTTTTTTCAATTATTGCATCGTTAATATAAAAGCTTTCGCCGGTTATTTCCTCTCTCTTTTTAATTGAATAGAACGATTTTGTATCTCTTTTTTTAACTTCAAACAAACAGTCACACCTTCCAAACTCACAACCACATTCCAAATAAAGATTTTTTGAAAGAGGGGAATGTTGTCTATTTAAAGCTTCGATACACTTTCAAAGAAATGATCAACGATGAAATTTGATTTAGTGAATAAACATTTACTATATAACGCCTCCCTCCCGCAGTTCTATTTGGTTAGATACCATAGTTTTCATCAAACTCTGCCAATCACCCGGATGGGGGCGTGGCTTACTGCTATTATTCCAAATGAATAGGTTTCCCGCAGCAAATAAAATGGCGGATTACGACAAAACGGCTTCAAAAGACATCTTTGTCAAGTATTGGTTTGCCGTCCATAAAAGGCAAAAAAAAAGATTGTAAATTGTGGTTCATTTAACTTACAAGTAATCGTAGAATAGAAGAAACAGGTTGATAATATTATTAAAGGGAATACGAATAAAACATTTAACCCTTCCATGAATCGATAACTTTAACCTAATTTGAAACCGGTACAAAT
Source organism: Serripes groenlandicus (assembly GCA_031761405.1). Classification (NCBI taxonomy): domain Eukaryota; kingdom Metazoa; phylum Mollusca; class Bivalvia; order Cardiida; family Cardiidae; genus Serripes; species Serripes groenlandicus. The sequence continues at coordinate 121,458,990 of JASEVX010000002.1, forward strand.
TTATTTAGGGTGCTTACGTTTTATGTTAAACAAATGATATTTAAATGATGGACTAGTAGAATTAATGTAGGAAACTGAACGCTTCTCGTTTTAATGTTGTTCCTTTTTTAGTGATTTTTGTTTTGTTGTTTTCTACGGGGATGATTTTTTTTCCAATGTAATTTACTCAAACAAAACGCATTACTTAAAACGGCTACAAAAAAGAATATATCACGAACTTGCTTATATGTACAAGGAAAACACCTATTCACAGACTTATTCAGTTAAACAATCCAACCTTATATAATAACACCACCGGGTATGTGCGATCAATACAGTTCCAGATCAGTATGTGCCTCGGAGCAGGTTAATCTTTCTCTGCACTGTTCGCCAAAAAGTCAACAAAGGTTTTTGACAAAAGAAATTAAAATTTTCATTGCGTAGTATGAATGTGCATGTATGGCTTTATCCACATTTGTAATGGAAGCACTTTTCTAACCTTTTACTATGTATTTCTTTATCCACATTTGTAATGGATGCACTTTTCTAACCTTTTACTATGTATTTCTTTATCCACATTTGTAATGGATGCACTTTTCTAACCTTTTACTATGTATGGCTTTATCCACACTTGTAATGGATGCACTTTTCTAACCTTTTACTATGTATTTCTTTATCCATATTTGTAATGGATGCACTTTTCTAACCTTTTACTATGTATTTCTTTATTCATATTTGTAATGGATGCACTTTTCTAACCTTTTACTATGTATTTCTTTATCCATATTTGTAATGGATGCACTTGTCTAACCTTTTACTATGTATTTCTTTATCCATATTTGTAATGGATGCACTTTTCTAACCTTTTACTATGTATTTCTTTATCCACATTTGTAATGGATGCACTTTTCTAACCTTTTACTATGTATTTCTTTATCCACACTTGTAATGGATGCACTTTTCTAACCTTTTACTATGTATTTCTTTATCCACACTTGTAATGGATGCACTTTTCTAACCTTTTACTATGTATTTCTTTATCCACATTTGTAATGGATGCACTTTTCTAACCTTTTACTATGTATTTCTTTATCCACACTTGTAATGGATGCACTTTTCTAACCTTTTACTATGTATTTCTTTATCCACATTTGTAATGGATGCATGCACTTTTCTAACCTTTTACTATGTATGACTTTATCCACACTTTTAATGGATGCACTTTTCTAACCTTTTACCATGTTTGACTGTATCCACACTTGTTATAAATGCACTTTTCTAAACCTTTACTCCAGGGGTTGTGAGTTCGAACCTCAACTCTACCAATCTTTCCAACGTTTGACAAAAGTCACTCTAACTTAATCATTAGACTTTCACCATTTCGCAGTGATATGACTGAAAAATTGTTGAAAACTTCGTTAAACTTAATCAATAAATCAATTATAAGCCTAAACAATATAAAACAAATCTGATACAGATGACTTTGAAAACATTTGAGCTAAAATATAGAAAATCTCTAAAGATAAAAGTATGTTTTTTGAATCCAGCTGAACACATTTATGGCAAAAGGCAAAATAGCTCATTATGAGCTGTTTCTCCTTTTGTCACAATATTTGCCAAGATCATCTGCTGCAGATACGTCAAAATGCAAACGCATACGGGAAAGTGTTAATATGGTGGTTTTCTTTCTCTTGAGAGCATTGATAATGTATATTTGAACTTAAATTCGAATATGCAGTTGTCTTATTATACGTGTGTAGTCGTCAATGTACCAAAGTCAAAAGGCTGACGACAAATTAAAAATACGACTATCATTGTTTGTGAACAGCCGTGTCACTCGTAAGGATTGGATCTGTTTGGTTACTTACGAAATCAAACAGCAACTATGTATCGTACAACAGCAGAATAATTGCATTAGTTTAATTGGGGTTTTAAACTTCTTCTTTTTTTCAAAAAATGTCCAACTAAGTTCACTTATTCCTGGTCCCTGGGTAAACGAAACAGTACTAGGCTAGGAAATGTGCCTTGTCCAAAGGCATTCCTCCTTGAGCGCCGTGACTGGGGATCGAACCCGAGACGCCCGGTTCTAAATCCTCGCTTACCCCTCAGTCACGGCGGATTCCCACAACAGAATTAACCCTTGCCCACAAGCAACAATTCTGCAGCATCTACATTTTAAAAGGTGCAAGTCAGGGGCGTAGCTTGGCAATAATCAATGTGTAGGCCGTCTCGTGAGAAAATCAACATTGTGGACTCTGCGTAAAGTATCGACCCGGATCAGCCTAAGCATGCCACAAAGGCGTACCCGAAATACACTTTTCGGCTCCTGTGGATTTTCTGTTTCAGGAATCACTACTCTATCTATCCCACCTTAGATGGAATGTCTCGGCCGGATCAGTCTGTGCGGACAGCGCAGGCTGATCCAGTCGATACATTACGCAGATGTGTATCGCCGCAGCTGCATGTTGAGGCATTTTAAGAAAAAATGTATAGGCACGTGCCTACAGTGCTTAAAGGGAAAACCTTTTTGAAATTGAGAAATTACTCAGTATGATAATTTCTTCTTTGCCACAATGTTGTTCAGATGCGTCAAATTACGTCTGCAAGCGGGAAAGGGTTAACATTACGTCCAAGGAGATTCATATTTTCTTTTGTTTAATGATGCTGTATAAGTCCTTAGCAGAAAAAAAAGAAAATATAGAGAGTGACGTTTATTTTTCGTAACCAAACGGTCGGTCAATGGCTGTTTTCTTTAAGATAATACCCCATTCTTGTCATAGAACTATCTTCTATCCTCCAATACTTGATTTCAAACAACGTCTACACATCCAGTTAAGCATAACTGCGTACAGGACATGTCAATATCAGAATGTAAACTAATGTATATCCTCATCTCGATCTCAAGCATTCGCATTGATAAATTCAAAATTACAACTTTATCATGTTTATCCCAGAAATTGACAAAAAGTTGGATATGATAATAGTTTCATCAGCGGGATTCGTGTAAAATAAGTTCTTGTACTGTCAAAACTATCCACATATGTTAATATCAAGTGTAATCCACATTCAACGAATCTACAGCAGATGACACCGAAAGTTTATGGTAATTCCCTATAGATTAAATTAAAACATTGTTGCAAGGAAAAGTTATTCAAAATAAGCAACTTTTTTTTATTTTACCAAGATGTTTCAAAAGGTTGTCTGTTGCAGATGCCTTTTCATTTACAATACATCTCAGGTAGACGACTTCGAAAACATCTTAGCAAAAAGCATGAAAAATATCCATGAATGCTGAAAAGACTTGAAACATTGTGGGGAAAATGTCTGTTGTGGGCAATTACTTCTTTTGCATCGAACTGCGTTTGTATAATATAAATGGTTAATAGACAGGCGTTGTTGTGTCTTTCTTATATCTACTTCTTCGAAATACGGATGCAAACTTTGGTATTATATATATGTAAGTAAAAAGAAGCCGCTGTTCTAAAATTCTCTCGTCGAGTCCCAGTAGCTCAGTCGGTGCCGACGCGGACTGTTAATTCAGGGGTTGTAAGTTCGAATCCCGGCTCGGCCAACTTTCTTTCCGACGTCTGACAAAAGTCATTGCGACATGCGTCATTCGTCTTCCACCAATGGGCTAAGTCTATGTGGAAAAGCAGCCAGTTGCTTAGGAAGATTGTTGTGTGGAGTACTGGTGTGCGAAAACCAGGAAACATATGAGTAGGTGAACTGGCCGTCGTGATATGACTGAAAAATTGTTAAAAACGACGTTAAACCCACATCAATCAATCAATCAATCTAACATTCTCTGCAAACATCTTTTCGTTTCGTATCCATTTTATTCGAGGTATGTATATATTTTTTTATAATTGTGTCCTTTAAGCTCCCAATTAATTCTGTGTTGATACAGAAGGTATTTTATGCGTCTGCAGGAAGTTTATTTACACACGAGTTTAAAACTCTGCTATTAGGTAAATGGTGTAAAGGGGATTTACGAGGACACGGGTCGAAGCAGTCGGGGGACGTGTGACAAATTAGAAAGTCAAATTATCCGATCGTGTTCCAAACACAACATTTGGAGAATTTCTGGGCTTTATCGCCGACATTTATACACTGCTTTGATTTAGTGAGTTATTTGTTCGCAATTTAGGAAGACCTCCAGTCCCGCTCCGAGCCGATAATGGCAACTATGCAGTTCATAAGAGATGACCCGGAAGTCGCAATTCAAAGCGTCTCTGCGAGACAGTCTAGTGTCAACTGAAATTTACAGCTTTCCGGAAATTACGTCATTTGTGCCAATATGGTAGAAAATGGGTAGACAGTGAACATTTTGCAAGCTGTTGGTTTTAAACGTCAGAAACCTTTAATCCTGGCGCTTTTAATTTTATTGTAAAATTAACCTAGTCGTTACGTTTCATGTTGCTTATTGCCTTTGTTTATTTATCAGATACTGCATTTAACAGTTTGTTAGACTCACATCTACATGAACGTAAAGGAGGTCTTTTCAATAATCTACAAGTTAACGGTCTTATCCTTAAATTATTTAAATAATTTCATGTAAGTTCATTTTACCTATATTATGAAAGAAAAACATTTTAAATCAAAATTGGAGAGAATATAACTGATTTACACAGACGTATGATTTCTACATAACAAGTAAAATTGTATATGAATGCATTCATATAGCTTCCCCTCTAGAACACCAAAAGTGTCATTTATAGACATATACTTACTTTCAATTATATAAATCCTCCTGCAGACCAAATCTGACCTTTCTGTAGCAGAAGACTTTTGAAAACATCATGATAGAAGAAGAAGTTGTACGCAAGTTCTCCATTTTCCTCAATAGTTCCAAGTGTACTCAGTAATTCATCTTGACAGAGACCTTTGGTTTGAACAAAATGTTTTCAAAGTCGTCTGCTGCTGATTTATTATAAGTGGAAAGGGTAATCTACAGCTTTCGGAGAAGACATGACAGGTAGTAAATGTAAATACACTGACAAAAGTTGGTTTGAATTAATTTCAAATGGGGTTCCTTTATAGATTGATTTTTTAAAACAACAATTATTTTAATCCACAGGTAGCGTTTATGGTCCCCGTTTATATATAAACAGTTAATCAAATAAAGTTATTTACCAACAGTGTAAATTCTTTTCAACACTTCACTAATGTCAAATTGACCGGGAGCCTTGTGACCCTTTTGCCTGATGCAGATGGCTTTTAAAAAGCTTTGTGAAAAAATATTGAAAATATTGAAAATAAACAGTTTCTCTTTTTCCTTCAATGCCTATAGCTCTGTATTAGAAGTAAATACGACAATTGTGCAGCAGACGACTTTGAACATATTTTGTCATAAAATAGAGAATCTATATAATTAAATGGATAACCTATTACTAAAAGTGGAAAACATTGTGGCAAAAGGATAAATTGCTCGTTTTGAGCCATTTCTTCTTTTGTAATGAGGGAAAGGTTTAACCATTTCCCATATACAACAAATCTGCAGCAGGCGAATTTGAAAACAACTGGACGAAAATAGGGACACTTATGTAAGTGAAGGTGTAAAACAACTGAAAATATGTTAAAACTCTGTGGCAACTTGCTCTTTATGAGCGATTTCTTCTTTTGCGATGATTTTCAAAAGTTGTCTGCTGTAGGGTGTCATAAAGCGTCTACATGTTGGAAATTATCTAGCCAGACGACATTTGAAACGTCCTACCAGGTGGTTAATATTGGAGCCGTTCCACGAGAAAATCAACACAATGGATTCTGCGTTATGTATCGACCGAGATCAGCATGCGCAGTCCACGCGGTCTAATCCGTGTCGACACATTCCGTCTCAGGGGGAAAGAGGTATAAAGTAATGATTTCCGAAACCGAAAACCCACATGAGGCGAAAAGTGTCTGTCCGGGTTAGCCTGCGCGGCATGCTTAGGCTGATCCGGGTCGATACTTTACGCAGAGTACACAATGTTGTTTTGTTCGCGGGACGGCTTAATTGTGTTCGCACTTAGGATAGATATTCTGTTGTGTAAAGAAATAGAAATAAAACATTAAACGAAATCGAATTTATTGCAGTGCAATTTGGCAGAGTTACAAACACATTTAATTCAATAGTGTTGCGTTATATTGTAACCATTGTAGTTCCTAATTTATCTAACTGTATGTACAGCTGCTTGTTAAATTAAATTCGGGCTTATAAAAGTTTAAAAACGAAGACATGGTGAAATACAGTGGCAAAATGGTAGAGCGTCAATCTCTCTTACTAAAGGGTCTGGATTGGAATCCCGTGATGAGCGGGTTCTGCCTCTGCCATGTTTGTCCACACCAACGGTTCGAGTACATGGTTATGTCTCCAGGAAGCAGATATCGTGAAAGATTAATATAAGATGAAAACTTGTTTCAGGATCGTTGTAGAATAAGCCGGTTTAAACTAAGACACATGTTAATATACTATTCATTATGGTACTCAATTCATTATATATGAAACCTAAATACACATTATAGACGTAAATAAAACTGACGAAGTACTAAGATCCGAGGCAATACCTTCTCTCCTTAGTGCTCAGGGTTGTGATGATGACGTCGTCCGTGACGTCATTTGTTTAGCGTCAAGTGCTATATTTAGATATGACAATTGGTTCGTAACGGGTTTTAACTGTTAACGGTATATAATTGAATGATATGTTCTTGTCAATTATTTCACTGTTTACTAACTAGCTATTGACTAACAAAATAATCATTCCAAAATTATATGTATATACAACGATCAACTAGCTCTTCAGAAAGCGCAGTTTAGTCAGTCACCCAATCTTCATCAATACCGTTTTATCTATTTGTCTAGGCACAGAAGTCAAAGAGGGTGTATTTGTAAGGACCTGTATTTGTATGGTTTGATTCGTTTATGAGCTTAAATGTGTATTCAATACATCAAGTCGTCCTGTTATCCTAATTATGCCTGGGAGCTACCAATCGAAGTACATAGCCGCATGTAACACATCAAAGAAAAGCGTCTCGAGACGTATTACGTCACAACAATCTCGTAAACTCTGTATCACAAAGATACACGGCTCGTGTATGACGGGAGCAGACGACATTTTTATAAATTAATAGCCCGAATAGACTAATTCTATCCCCTGCAATATTCGTGAAATCTTCCGAATATGTTAGAGCTCTTCAAAATATATAATTGAAATATTTTATTTATTTATGTGCAATTATAAATTAACGCGTTGTGTGGCACATGTCTGCAAGGAAATGTTGGCTCTTCTTACATTTAATTATTTGTAAAGCTATTGTTGGAAATATTCGAAGTAGTATCAATTGGACGAATGTCAGCTCTAAAATAGTTAAATATGAATGAAAGAACGTATCCCATTTTTTTCGTTTTGAAGGGCATTCATAGCATGGTCAGCTTAAATGGTCAAGTGGTTCAGCGTGCTTACATTTTGTCAGCATATGTATAATTGTAATTCCATAAATTAGTGTTCCAAGTTTAACTCTTGCCCACGTATATACGCTTTCTGACGCCTCCGAGCAGACAACTTTTTGAAAACATTGTGACAAAAGGAGAAATTGCTCGAAACGAGCAATTTCTCCTTTTGCCACAATGTTTTCAACTCTTATTAATGATTTAACATTGATTTATAGAGTCTTTCCATTTTTTTGCTTGGATGTATACAAAGTCGTCTGCTGCAGATTTGTTGCATGTGGGAAAGGTTTAAGTATGAGCTGCGCTCCAGGAAAACCAACTACATGTATTTATACCAAGTCTAGATACAGATCCATCTGCTATATTCTTCCAACTGCACACTGTAAATGTAACCGTTTCTTACATACAGATAGACGCCTCTGCAACAGACGACTTTTGAAAACACTGTGGCATAAACAGAAAATGCACATAATGAGCAATTTCTTATTTTGTTACCATGCTTTCAACTTTATTCAATGATTGATCTTTCAGTTATAGTGTGTTTCCATATACTTGATTAAATGAATTTAGAATCGTCTACAGCAGATTTGTTGAGTGTCAAAAGGATTTAACATTCTGTTACTAACTGGATTTGATTGCAGATCAAAATAAGGATTGCGCAGATTCAGCATTCTGATCTGGATCTATACAGTTCTCCAATGCCCCGGTGTTGGTTTGCCCGGGGAAACGCTAAATTGTAATTCCTTCTTGCCTATATTACATCTTGAAATATGCAAGAAAAGGCAAGCTATACTGTTATTGTCATCAAATGTCATATCTTAAAATATCAAATATGGGGAAAAAAAGAGACAAATTAATTAATTGTCTTTGTCGATATTAAAGACTGGACTTCTTCTGACAAAAACGTCTAATTTAAAAAAAAAAGACGAGTCCGGTCATCGATTTAATCCCAGTATTTGTCAACTGGTCAAGCTACTCTGGTCAGTGTTAACAAGATAATTAAGGCGATGACACTCAAATTAAACGTGTCACGATGGACTGTGTCACCACAAAAAGTGTCACTTCTCTTATTCGATATTGATGAACGGTTACAAAGGGCCGCACAGTCTTATCAACCTTTTCTCACATATAACACATCTACAGCAGACGACTTTGAAAACATCTATAGAAAAAAATATAGAAAATCTCTAGAAATAAAAGTATCGAATATTTAGTTGAAATGATTGTGGCAAACAGTGAAATTTATCATTACGAACAATTTCTCCTTTTTGCAAAATGATTAAGTATAATTTTTTATATGAATACTATTGCAACTGCTGGTTTGCTTGGGAAGATTGTTGTGTGGAGTACTGGTGTGAGAAAACCAGGAAATGCATGATTAGGTGAACTGGCCGCCGTGACATAACTGAGAAATTGTTAAAGATTGCGTTAAACCCCAAACAATCAAACAATCAATCAAGCAACTGCTTGTATCGTATTTAACATAATACCGCATTACGAAATCAAGTACAACATAAACATATACATGTTATATTGATAACCTTTATGACATAATGCTTGAAACGAAAACAATACACCTTTGAAGACCTAATAAACAAAGACAAATGATCATTATTATCCTCAGTACAGTGAAGGACGGTTGGTGATATTTTTATTAATTTTTGATCGACTCCCTTCGAAAACCGCATCCACGCGTTCTGATCTGAACTTAACTGTCCGTCAATTGGCCATCGAGGGATTCAGGATACTTTCTGGGAGATACAGATACGTAAACTAACTGCATTAAGGTTGACTTTCCTGGAGCAACGCTTATATTATTAGATACTTGTGCACATAGTTGTTGTTGTCGTCTTGGCATGATCTTTATATTGTGTATGCTATCATTATATCATGTATACATATGCAACTACAAACTGTGTACAGACATCGTTACTGAATGAAAGGAATTCGAACATATAATCTGTAACGGACCCCTTGTCCGCGTGACACGGGATACAACTGGACAAGACGTGTGACTATCCTGGCCACTGGACACTGTTAATTGGATTTCAATGAATTCTAATCTGTCCGAATTAATGCCTGATACTTGGAGATAATTTTATAACTTAATTTGAGGCTGCTGTGTCTCCGTAAAAACAGCCGTATTAACTCTTCTCATAAAGATTTTACCACGTCTCCCTATTTTAATGGTGTTTTCTTTGCTCTCCGAAACTTAATTATTTTTTAAGGAATGGGTAAATATCTGTTTAAACAAAATTTATATTTAAAATATCTGTAAACAGAATTTTGATTTTTTTATAAATATCTGTTTTAACAAAATTTATATTTAAAATATTTGTAAACAGAATTTTGATTTTTTTTATAAATATCTGTTTAAACAAAATTTATATTTAAAATATCTGTAAACAGAATTTTGATTTTTTTTATAAATATCTGTTTTAACAAAATTTATATTTAAAATATTTGCAAACAGAATTTTGATTTTTTTTTTAAAATAACTGTTAACAAAATATAGCTTTTAAATATATGTAAACAGAATTTAACTTTAAAAAAGGGTTGTAAACATAATTAATCTTTAGAAATATTATTTAGATATATTGTTCATTGATATCACACTTACGTTAACAACTGTGTTATATCTTTAACCCTTTCCCTCATATGTACGCTTTCTGACGCCTCTGCAGCAGACAGCTTTTTGAAAACATAGTGACAAAAGAAGAAATTGCTCGAAACGAGCAATTTCTCCTTTTGACACAATGTTTTCCACTTTTAGTCATAGGTTATCCATTCAATTATAGAGATTTTCTATGTTTTGACAAAATATGTTCAAAGTCGTCTACTGCAGACTTTGTGTATGAGGGAAAGGGTTAAACCTGATCAAACAGTGAAGTTGGTGTATGAATGAGAATTGTCCCTAAAATTACTTGTTGAAGTGAAGAGGTAAAGAATAGGATACCAATAATATCTGCACTTGCCCTTGATTTAGCCCTTACCCATATATAGACACTTTCTGACGCCCCTGCAGCAGACAAATTTAAAAAAAAAAATGGGGCAAAAGGAGAAATTGCTTACAATTATCTATTTTTAATTTTGCCACAATGTTTTCAACTCTATTCAATAATTATACATATTACATATTCATTTATACAGATTTTTCATATTTTTTACTAGATTGTTTTCAAATGTTTCTGTTTCAGAAATGTTGTATGTGGGAAAGGGTTTAACTACAGGGAATCAAAGTTGAGAGTATATTAGTGGATTTAGTCAAATGTCAGCGATCACTTTACCACGTCCATGATTCAAGGTAATTTCTCTCGATGGTGATGTATCTCGTTATCAGTCTATTTCCACGATAGAGGTTTACTAGATCATATGAGCGGCGATCTACAACAATCAACTGCAAGACATTCGCCACCAGTCTATACCAGACCAGTCAGCGCGTCTTCGCAGCCGGTTATGATTCTGCACTGTTCGCTAAATAGTCAGGGAAGATTATAGGAAACATCAGTTAAGCTGTATCCAATCTAAACTGTGCAAAGACCATCATGGAATAGCAACACCTGGTATATAGCAACCAGGCGTTCAGTAACCAAATTACTCATTATTCTGCATAAATGACCCTGCAAATAAAGACCACTTATGAAGAAAGACCATATTGTTGTCTTCTAATCGGTGGTCTTTTAACACAGGTTTCGCTATACACTTGGAATTTGACAGACACGTAATAATAACGTCAAGGTTGATTTTTCTGACACACTGTTCATTTGTACCGCCTCGGGTGCGCGAGGTCGCAGGTTCGATCCCCGGCCGGGTCATACCAAATACTTTAAAAATGGTAGCAATGGCTGCCCTCCTTGGCGCTCAGGGTTGAGGTGTTAGCATTACGACTGACTGGCTTGTGTCAGGGTAATTGGACAGATCTTCTTTAACATGACCTGTACATAGGTTCGTGCCTTGTGATTGATTGATTGATTGAATGGGGTTTAAAGCCGTTTTCAACAATTTCTCAGTTATACCTACTCATGCATTTCCTGGTTTTCTCACACCAGTACTCCACACAACAATCTTCCCAAGCAACTGGCTGCTTTTCCACGTAGACTTAGCCCATTGGTGGAAGACGAATGACGCATGTCGCATTGACTTTTGTCAATCGTCGGAAAGAAAGTTGGCCGAGCCGGGATTCGAACTCACAACCCCTGGATTGACAGCCCGCGTCGCTACCGACTGAGCTACCGGGGCTCGGCTTCGTGCCTTGTGATTGCGTTCATCCTTTTGCCAACTATTTTCCAACTCATTTCAATAATTATGGTTTGATAATGAAAGATTTGCCAAGACGTTTTCAAAGTCGCCTGTTGCAGATTCGTTGAATGTTGGAATGGGCTATTATTGCACTTATAGCAGCCATTGCTTATTTTTTTTTATTTAAATGCATACAATAATCTTTGATCTTTTTCCAGAAAGTTTTAGAAAAATGTTTGGATTCGATACGCTATCGAGGAATGCTTAAATACTTCTTCTATATATGGGTACAAGGATCACGATCAACACATAAGGAGATAGCTGGTGCCTGGTTTTTAAGGGAAAATTCGAAACGTATTACGACAAACGCAAATTTATTAGACGTCAGGTTTTACTAACAACAAACCCGTTAAATCTAGACAAGAAGCAAATTTAGTTAGAACCAGATCTAATTTACAATAAAAATATTTGCAATCCGAGTTGGGGGAAGGCAATCGAGACCTAACTCAATTCTGCCACCAGTATACCATTATTACAGAGAACGATTTATGCAATATTCTGACAATAATTCAGAGCAATGATTCCGGATAATCGAATTTCGATCTTGTTGATATTAACCAAAGACGAACTGTGTTATTGTTAGCACGTGTTCGATTAATTTTTGAACACCGCCAAGTGAAAATGGGCTCTTATAGGACCCACGGGTCGTTTGAAGCAAAAAAAACCCGCAAAAGTAAAGCTACTGATTTGGGGATACATTTCTAGCTCTTGTCCA
>JASEVX010000002.1:121471608-121476608 GCA_031761405.1 Serripes groenlandicus
AACAGTGAAGTTGGTGTATGAAAATGAGAATCTGTCCTAAAATTACTTGTTGAAGTGAAGAGGTAAAGAATAGAGATACCAATAATATCTGGCACTTGCCCTTGATTTAGCCCTTACCCCATATATAGACACTTCTGACGCCCCTGCAGCAGACAAATTTATAAAAAAAAATGGGGCAAAGAGGAGAAATTGCTTACAATTATCTATTTTTAATTTGCCACAATGTTTTCAACTCTATCAATAATTATACATATTACATATTCATTTATACAGATTTTTCATAATTTTGTAACTAGATTGTTTTCAAATGTTTCTGTTTCAGAAATGTTGTATGTGGGAAAGGGTTTAAACTACAGGGAATCAAAGTTGAGAGTATATTAGTGGATTTAGTCAAATGTCAGCGATCACTTTACCACGTCCATGATTCAAAGGTAATTTTCTCTCGATGGTGATGTATCTCGTTATCAGTCTATTTCCACGATAGAGGTTTACTAGATCATATGAGCGGCCGATCTACAACAATCAACTGCAAGACATTCGCCACCAGTCTATACCAGACAGTCAGGCGCGGTCTTCGCAGCCGGTTATGATTCTGCACTGTTCGCTAAATAGTCAGGGAAGATTATAGGAAACATCAGTGTAAGCTGTATCTCAATCTAAACTGTGCAAAGACCATCATGGAAATAGCAACACCTGGTATATAGCAACCAGGCGTTCAGTAACCAAATTACTCATTATTCTGCATAAATGACCCTGCAAATAAAGACCCACTTATGAAGAAAGACCATATTGTTGTCTTCTAATCGGTGGTCTTTTAACACAGGTTTCGCTATACACTTGGAAATTTGACAGACACGTAATAATAACGTTCAAGGTGATTTTTCTGACACACTGCACTTCATTTGTACCGCCTCGGGTGCGCGAAGGTCGCAGGTTCGATCCCGGCCGGGTCATACCAAATACTTTAAAAAATAGTGGTAGCAATGGCTGCCCTCCTTGGCGCTCAGGGTTGAGGTGTTAGCATTACGACTGACTGGCTTTGTGTCAGGGGTAATTGGACAGATCTTCTTTAACATGACCTTGTACATAGGTTTCGTGCTTGTGATTGATTGATTGATTGAATGGGGTTTAAAGCCGTTTCCAACAATTTTCTCAGTTATACCTACTCATGCATTTCCTGGTTTTTCTCACACAGTACTGCCACACAACAATCTTCCCAAGCAACTGGCTGCTTTTCCACGTACAGACTTAGCCCCATTGGTGAAAGACGAATGACGCATGACGCATGTCGCATTGACTTTTGTCAATCGTCGGAAAGAAAGTTGGCCGAGCGGGATTCGAACTCACAACCCCTGGATTGACAGCCTCGCGTCGCTACCGACTGAGCTACCCGGGGCTCGGCTTCGTGCCTTGTGATATTGCGTTCATCCTTTTGCCAACTATTTCCAACTCATTTCAATAATTATGGTTTGATATGAAAGATTTTGCCAAGACGTTTTCAAAAGTCGCCCTGTTGCAGATTCGTTGAATGTTGGAATGGGCTATTAATTGCACTCTATAGCAGCCATTGCTTACTTTTTTTTTATTTAAATGCATACAATAATCTTTGATCTTTTTCAGAAAGTTTTAGAAAAATGTTTGGATTCGATACGCTATCGAGGAATGCTTAAATACTTCTTCTATATATGGGTACAAGGATCACGATCAACACATAAGGAGATAGCTGGTGCCTTGGTTTTTTAAGGGAAAATTCGAAACGTTATTACGACAAACGCAAATTTATTAGACGTCAGGTTTTACTAACAACAAACCCGTTAAATCTAGACAAGAAGCAAATTTAGTTAGAACCAAGATCTAATTTACAATAAAAATATTTGCAATCCGAGTTTGGGGGAAGGCAATCGAGACCTAACTCAATTCTGCCACAGATATACCATTATTACAGAGAACGATTTATGCAATATTCTGACAATAATTCAGAGCAATTGATTCCCGGATAATCGAATTTCGATCTTGTTGATATTAACCAAAGACGAACTGTGTTATTGTTAGCACGTGTTCGATTAATTTTTGAACACCGCCAAGTGAAAATGGCTCTTATAGGACCCACGGGTCGTTTGAAGCAAAAAAAAAACCCGCAAAGTAAAGCTACTGATTTGGGGATACATTTCTAGCTCTTGTCCAAGAGCAAACATACCGGCTTGTTTACCTTTCCACAGTGGTGATAAGTAAGCTTTTTTTAACTGGTTTCGGATTAACAAGTCTCGCTGTGGGATTTACCGGTCACATACTACGATAGGGACTATTTGACGAAGGCACGTCCGTTTTAGAAACACCAGAGTGCAAAAATTACGGGGTCTACAGATTTGTTTCAACGGCGACAACGCGCCAAAATTCTAACATCGAGAACCGAGTCACGCGGAACGCTTGACAGCCTAGCATTAGACGCTTGGAAATCGGATCCAACTGAGAACGAAGATTTGCTATTTAATCATATTAGGCTCGGTATCTGTAGTTCCATTTGTGACCAAAGTGTTGACTTTTGGGATCTATCAACTGTTAGTATTTTATATTCTGATAATATCAATCGATATAACTACCGGTGTTGGGAGGTTTAAACCCTTCTCCAACATACAAAACATCTGTGGGAGACAACTTTAAAATCACATGAGAGGAAAATAATCTCCCTATATAAAATATTAGATTTAGTGTTGAGCAGTTTCTCCTTTCGCCACAATGTTTTTGAAACCCGTCTGCTAATGAGGCTTAAGAAAGCGTCTGTATGTGGGAAAAGGGTTAAGTGGGATATGTTATCGAAAGATTGTATCAGTAGAGACGTTTCTCTAAATGGCTATATAGCCGGGAATGAGGAAGGTTACACTATCCTTTTGTTTTGGCATTAAATAGTAAATAATGCTTGTTAAGTACAAACGTAGAAAGCCTTGTTTCCTAGAAGTTAATGAGTTATCCGATATGACCAAAAACTCTTTCCTTTTATCCTTATCTTAGACACGTATACTTATAAAGAGTTTTTTTGTAAGACTATATATATAGTATACCATTTGACTGACAAGCTCGTAGTAGTAGTTGAATATTCCCTTAGATATACTTTGATAAATTTATATATAACACACACTTTCGAACAGAATATGAATTCTGTTGAAACGGTTTGGAATCATTGGTGTGTTACAAAACCGGCGAAGAGTAAGTTGAGTTAAAACTTATCTTTAACTTTTTCAGCGCCAAAGGCAATATTTCTTTTTTTGCAAACAATACTGATTCAGGTGAGTCAGCTCGTAATGAGCTGTCTCACATGAAATCAGCATTGTTTGGCTTTTAGTTATCGAAATACTCATAACTTTTGTTTACTTGAGAAATGGAGATGCCCGGTTTTGAACATGGAAGAGTCTTCTTTAAACAGTTCGGCGCTGAAAGAGGTTAACTAGGAACTGAACATTCTTCTGGGTTAAATGTAAGTGCATGAATTGAACGCTTGCTCCATGTCGAAAGGGACCCAACATTATTTGATCCCTCGTTTAATACTTAATTCATTAAAGTGTGTTAAGTTTCTTAATGCATTTGTATCTATACTTAAATTATGAAATGGAAGTTAGTGATCAAATAATATCGAAGAAAACAGGGCACCAGTAGTTTTGATTGCTTGTCTGAAAATCATTAATGCTACTATGCTGTTTTTCAAAAGAAAGATCCGTTCAATGAACTGGTCCAAGTTAAACTAACTATTCGAATACTTAGATGTTCTAGTTATCGCAATTTTGAAGTAAAGCTGTAGTACATATGAGCGATGATAAAATTTCCTAGTTAACGCGATTTTGGTGCGAAGATGTAGTATATTATGAGCGATGATAAAATGTCCTTGTTATCGCGATTTCGGAGTAATGATGTAGTATATATGAGCGATGATCAAATGTCCTAGATATCGCGATTTCGGAGTAATGATGTACAGTATATATGAGCGATGATAAAATGTCCTAGATATCGCGATTTCGGATTAAAAGATGTATTACTGATATATGAGCGATGATCAAATGTCCTAGTTAACGCGATTTTGGTGCGAAGATGTAGTATATATGAGCGATGATAAAATGTCCTTGTTATCGCGATTTCGGAGTAATGATGTAGTATATATGAGTCGATGATCAAATGTCCTAGATATCGCGATTTCGGATTAAAGATTGTATTACTGATATATGAGCGATGATCAAATGTCCTAGTCATCGCTATTTCGGAGTAAAGATGTAGTATATATGAGCGATGATAAAATGTCCTATATATCGCGATTTCGGAGTAAAGATGTAGTGTATAGGAGCGATGATCAAATGTCCTAGATATCGCGATTTCAGAGTAAAGATGTAGTATATATGAGCAATGATCAAATGTCCTAGATATCGCGACTTCGGAGTAAAAAATGTAGTATATATATATATATATATATGAGCAATGATCAAATGTCCTAGATATCGCGATATCGGAGTAAAAATGTAGTTATATATATATATATGAGCGATGCCCAAATGTCGTAGATATCGCGATTTCAGAGTAAAGATGTAGTATATATGATCGATGATCAAATGTCCTAGATATCACGATTTCAGAGTAAAGATGTAGTATATATGATCGATGATCAAATGTCCTAGATATCGCGGTTTCGGAGTGAAAATGTAGTATATATATATAATATATATATATATGAGCGATGATTAAATGTCTTAGATATCGCGATTTCGGAGTGAAAATGTAGTATATATATATATATATGAGCGATGATCAAATGTCCTAGATATCGCGATTTCAGAGTAAAGATGTAGTATATATGATCGATGATCAAATGTCCTAGATATCGCGATTTCAGAGTAAAGATGTAGTATATATGATCGATGATCAAATGTCCTAGATATCGCGATTTCGGAGTGAAAATGTAGTATATATATGAGCGATGATCAATGTCCTAGATATCGCAAATTCCGATTAAAGATGTA
>JASEVX010000002.1:121481608-121537122 GCA_031761405.1 Serripes groenlandicus
ATTTGTCTTGTTCGCTTTCTAACATGCATACGCATTGTGACGCATCTGTATCAGATTTTGAAAAAAAATGATGTGACAAAATGAGAAATTGCTAATTCTTGAAATTCCTCCATTTGGCACAATGTTCTTGAACACTATCAATAATAATGCATTCACTTCAAGAGAGTTTCCATATATTGCCTAGATTATTAAAGTCGTCTGCAGTATATGTGTTGTATGTGGGAATCTGTTAACCCTTTCGCTATCAAAGACATTTAAAGCTTTTTTCAAACAATGCAGATTCAGGTGAGACAGCTCGTAACGAGCTGTCTCACCTGAAATCTGCATTGTTTTCCACTTAGACATTACATTTTACCAATGGAGTGGTCCAGTTTTCTACATGGAAGAGTCGACTTTGTGCAATTCGGCAATGAAAGAGTTTTAAAAATATATGAGCCGCGTCAAACCAAAAGGGGTTCTCAATGACTATTCGCTACAACATATGCAATTTCTCGTTTTACCTCTCTATTTCAATTAGATAAGTTTCACACCTTGGTGTCTTTAAAATCGTCTGCTGCAGATTTCTTGTAACTTGGGTTAAATCCTATACAGGATATGGATTTATTTGAAAACATTAGAGGGAAAATATGCATCTTCTGTAGAATTGAAAGCTTAATTTTGAAACGTATAGGACGGCATTGTCGTAATAACGGTTTCACTTTTCCTCACAACATCTTACAGAGCTCTTGAGAAGGGGCGTACATGTATTTCATGTTGTAAATCCTTATTCGACCTTCAAAACGTATGTTGTGGGTACCCACAACATTGTTTTAATGATTGCTAACAGAGATATCGTGGAAGCATGACCTCTTTACTTCTCCTTATCTAGTCCTCTGAATATTAGATTTAAAAACATTTATGAAATGAATAAGTGGTGAAAATTAATTCTATTATTGAGGAAATTGAGTTGTGTTTGTTGTTAAAATGACATCGCGTTATAACAGATATCGAGGGCTTGGTGTTAAACGGTTGTAACTAAAAACCCATTTTGAAAATCCTGGTTTAGGGGCAATTTTGACCCCTTTGTAAACAATGCAAATTTATGTGCCATTGCTCAGAACGAGCAATGGCACCTAAATTTCCATTGTTTACCAAGTCAAATGATTTAACACTTATTAAGACTTTATGGCGAGGTAATTAACCTTGGTAAAAAATACCAATTTGAGTTACAACCGTTTCACGCCAAGCCCTCGATATATACAACGTTTAACACTCTCCACATACATATGCATTTCGACGCATCTACAGCAGACGATTCTTAAAATTATTGTGGCAAAAAGAGAAATTGCTCGTTATAAACCGGCAATGTCTCCTTTTGTCCCAGTGTTTTCTCCTTCTTTTTAATAATAATTATACTCTTACCTAGAGAGATTTTCTATACTTTGACAAGATGCGTTGACAGTTGTTGTATGTGGGAGAATGTTAAATGTAACTTTAACCCTGTCCAAAATGTAGCTACTTTTACAGCAATCGACGTTCGAAAACATTGTGTCAAAAAGCAGTTTCTCTTTTTTTCCAAATATTGTTATCACAATCCAATAACTTCCCCCTTTTATAGAGTTTTCATATGTTTTCCTATCTGTTTTTAAATTCATCTGCTGCAGATTTGTCGTTTGTTATATAAAAAGGTAAAACGAGCTAGAAATAGACTCGGTTGTGTATTGAGATAGCTTCGAGTTCAATACAGTGAAATCATAATCCCTATATTATACAGATGAAATACCAAACAGAGACTTGGAGAAGGTCATTTGATTGATTGTTTGGATTGTTCGCCGCTTTCAACAATTGTTCAGTTATATCACGATGTTTCCTGGAACGTTACCAGTACTACTGGTACATTCATTCTGGCCTCAGCCAGTCGCGGCCATGGATTGAACCCACGAACTCCCGCATCCGAGGCGGACGCTCTATCACAACACCACCGAGGCGGTAAGAAAGGGACATTTGAAAGAGGTAAAAACGAAATTGGTTTCAAGACACGGTCAGAAATAGCAGAATGCCACTAGGAACAGAAATATCTAGATGATGTGTATGCAAGCCTGTTCTCCAAGAGGAGAGAAGGAACTGTCTGACAGAACTCTGGATAAGGGGAGTTTTGCATGTTCTAAAATCCTTATTTGACACTCTAACCTGTGCTGTGGGTACTCAAAAGACGATTTTTTTGAGTACCTACATCATAGGGTTTGGTTGGATAATAAGAGAGATATTGTGGGCAAAATAGCTAAGAACTCCTCATTATCGGCACCAAAGGCACTAATTAAGTCGTTATCCAGATTTACCCTTTCCCACATACATCAAATCTACAGCAGACGGGTTTGACAAGCATCTATGTAAACATGTGGAATATCTCTATAAATGAAAGTATAGTTATTAAATAGAGCTGAGAACATTGTGGCAAAAGGAGAAATTGCTCATTATTCACAATGTTTCATAAGTCAAATGCGTCTGCAAGTGAGAAAGGGTAAATAACATGATATGGATGACATGTTTATACACTTTGGACACATGACAGTGTATTCTAAGTCACAACCCGAGTTTGGCAAGCATCCAGGCAAAAATGTGGAGTATCTCTATAAATGAAAACTTAATTATTAAATAGAGCTGAGAACATTGTGAGCATCTTTTCCTTTTGTCACAATGTTTCAGAAGTCATCTGCTGCAGATGCACCAAATGCGTCTGCTAGTTGAAATTGGTTAATATAATTCCATGGCTGATATGCTTAGAAACTTGGGCAAGACAATGTCGAGGACTTGGTGGGTTGTAACTAAAAACCTATTTTGAAAACCCTGGTTTAGGGGCAATTTTGACCCCTTTGTAAACAATGAAAATTTAGGTGCCATTGCT
The DNA here is from genome assembly GCA_031761405.1 of Serripes groenlandicus. Classification (NCBI taxonomy): domain Eukaryota; kingdom Metazoa; phylum Mollusca; class Bivalvia; order Cardiida; family Cardiidae; genus Serripes; species Serripes groenlandicus. Next base: position 121,484,493 of record JASEVX010000002.1, read on the forward strand.
CAGAATGAGCAATGGCACCTACATTTCCATTGTTTACCAAGAAAAATGATATTACGCTTATAAAGACTTTATGGCGAGGTGATTAACCTTGTTAAAAAAAATACCAATTTGAGTTACAACCGTTTCACGCCAAGCCCTCGATGTATTCTAGGTCACAACCCGTTTCAATTATCAAACTGTAATACATGAAATCTAAGCTTATTGAAACAAGATGTGTTGCTTTTAAAAAAACAAAGCCGTATTGGTTGCTGCTGGCCTTTCGCGGTATAAGTTTTGAATAACACAATAATTATCTCACATGAAGGGAATTGTCGTCTGATTTACAGGACAATTAAACAAGCAAGAGACTGGCCAGTGAAATCGAATAACTCTGACAGCGAAATACATTTTGACGCTGGTTTCATGTAACTACCCGATACAAAGTATCCGTTAAACTTTTGGCCGCCACAAAAACGTCGTTACTTTTTAAAGTCGTCTGCTTTGAAAAATTGCAACATCCAGAAGACTTATTTTGAGTACATATTGTTTGATCATGAAACTTTGCTGTGTTGGGGGTAATTTCCTCATTTACAACAATGTTTTTCAAAACTTCGCCTTTAAGAGTCGTATACTTTGAAATAATATTTAAAAAAGATTGCAACATGTTAAAAAATTATTTTGATTCAGAATTAAACGATTTAGGGGATATGAGAAGTTGCTTTTTTCGAGTAATTTATCCATTTCTCACAATGTTATTCAAATTGGTCAGACGCAGGACTTCAACGGTGTTTATTTCAACGAAATTATTAAACATTTAGAATTATTATATAAAAAAATGACTCAACATTCCCAAAAAAAGTAAATCTTTTGTCAAACAAATGGCAAAAAAAAAAAGGAATTGGAGTCAATGCTAAATATAGAACTTGGTGTTATCGATGACCTAATTTTCAAAAACACTGATCAAATTAGAAATATTTTATTTATATTTGTGAAGTTGACCAATTTAAACTGAGGTAATTTGCGACTGTTATATGTGAACTCGTGTGTATACATTCATTATCAAATGAACCTCGTTCTGAACTCTTTGTAAAAAGACATATTATAAATTTGAGCCGTTCCACGAGAAAACCAACATTGTGGACTCTGCGTAAAGTATCGACCCGGATTAGCCTAAGCATGCCGCGCAGGCTTACCCGGACAGACACTTTTTACCTCCTATGGATTTTCTGTTTCAGGAATCATTACTCTATATATACCTCTATCCCCTGAGAATGAATGTGTCTGCCCGGATTAGCATGTGCGGACTGCAGAGTCCATATTTTTTATTTTTCTCGTGGAATGGCTCATATGTGTTTTCCTTAGGTGTATTTTCATCGAATTTAATTAATGAAAGAATTCACGTGGTGAGATGAATGACGCACACCTCTAAATGACAATGACCGTATACAATGATAATATTTATTTTCCTTTAATATAGTATAGTAATAGTAATTTACAAATAAGTTTTTCTAGATTTAATAATGAAGCTTCAACAAGGATGAGTGATCTTATATAAATACCTGCTATTTGAATAATAATCACAGCAAAACATTGTCTTATACTAATAATAGATATTGCATAATCTATTATAAATAGTATTATACATGTGAGGATATTGTAACGTCATGTTAGTTTTGCATGTTCAAGTATTCCGTATGTACAGTGTATGGCCAATGGCACATTTAGTGCCGACTTGACTAATAAAAGTATTTCAGTTGAGTTTTATTCACATATTTTAGATTTCTATTGGTAATTGGGAAACACTTTTCCCAACTTATTGCTGTTAAAAAAACGAGTTATGCTTCATTCAAACAACTATGACATATCGTGGGCTTGGCGTGAAACAGTTGTATCTAAAAACCTATTTTGAAAAGCCAGGTTTAGGGGCAATTTTGACCACTTTATAAACAATGCAAATTTAGGTGCCATTGCCCAGAACGAGCAACGGCACCTAAATTGCCATTATTTACCAAGGAAAATAATTTAACGCTTATACAGATTTATGGCAAGGTGACTAACCTTTGTAAAAAATACCAATTTTAGTTACAACCGTTTCACGCCAAGCCCTCGATATGAAGGAAAGGGTTAACTTATTGCTCAAGTGTCAAAAAGTATCATTAGTTTTCAGTCAAAAGGTATAGTGATAACTTAATTTAATTATCGAAGGGTTTAAAACTGTCTAAATTATTTTCGAATTTCCAGACCCGATAAAGAGATCAATGGTCAGGCTGTTGACATTTTACGAGGAGACAAACTGACCATTTCGCGCCGGACTGTCTGGTCATTCTGGTCAATGATTTCCATGCGCTGGACACTGGCCGCTGTCGTCAACTCGACCACATGCCGTGTTATGAAATGGTTGTCCATATACGCAGTGAGGCGTTTGGTAAATATTTGGAACAAATTGAAAACTGTTCATGGTTGAATGGCGCGGATAAATGATCGTTGATTAAGCTTTTGAAATTGTTGGCATGTTAACATGTGGACAGAATGAATATAAACATGTTTATACCCTTTATTCAATATGTATTGCAACCGAATCGGAGGGGTAGTGGAAGAACGTCCACCTCGGTTGCGGGATGTCGCGGGTTCGATCCCCGGTCGGGTCGTACCAAATACTCTAATTCTGATAGTTGTGACTTTCCCTCCTTGACGCTCAGTGTTGTGTTGAAGTACTAGTCAATCACCAAGGAAACGCAGAGATATAACTGGAAATGTGTTGAAAGCGGCGTAATTACATCATGCAAAGAAACAAGCACAGGTCTATTGTACAGAGATGTTAATGTATAAGAGCCATGTTTGTCCATTTTGGTCACCATTTCGGTATCGCCTGTCCCACATGCAGACGTAATTTGGCACATATACAGCAGACGACTTCTGAAAACAGTGGGACAAAAGCAGAAATTACTTATGATGAGCATTATCTATTTTTGTTAGAATGTTTTCAACCCTATACAATCAGTTAACTCTCATTTATAGAGCTTTTCCATTTGTTTGAATAGATGTGTTCGAAAGCGTCTGCTGCAGATTGATTGTATGTGGGAAAGGGTTAAAGGTGCAAGGAGGATGCTCCAGAGACCTCACTGTCAAAAGATACATCTCGTGTAGTCGAACATGATAAGCGTGCTCAATGCAAAGAAAGTTAGATGTGGGCGGGTCTGCGCGTATGCAACTTTTACCTAGTTTACTTCAGATGATGACTCAAACCCATCTAATCTGTAACTTTTGAATTAATATTAACACCTACGCAATTTGCAAGGATGATGTAAATATATTTCGTATTGAAAACTATTAGTACACTTGAGAGCAGCTGTATGAAAACCAACATAAAGGTATTTGTCATCAGTGTAGATTCAGTTCAACCTGCACATATACACTGTTCACCAATACGTATTAGTCAAAGATGGTTTCAAGAAACTTCTGACGAGCATTGCCCATTCGGATACAACAGTTAGTATGCGTGAGATGTTGGAACATTTAGTACTTGCGTTGGCTTATATACGCACTATTTTAAAAATGGTATCCTTAAATGTCTTCAGCACAACACAAATAAAAACGTAAATAGCAAAACTATTCAACGAAAACTGATGATATTCTGATTATAAAATGCTGATGCTGTTTTAGTGGTGCCTGGTAATCGGTACTCAGGACACGGCAAAGCGTTAACAGTATTCAATTTATCATTTCTAGAGTCGTATGCTTTAACTCTGTCAGCGCCGAATTATTTAAAGTAAACTCTTCCATGTTCAAAATCGGGTGTGTCCATTTCTCAATTTATGAAAGTTTTGGACTATTTTTGTAACTTAAAGGCAAACAATGCTGATTTCAGGTGAGACAGCTCGTTACGAGCTGACTCACCTGAATCTGCATTGTTTGCAAAAACCTCGATATTGCCTGTGGCGCTGAAAGAGTTAAACAAAATGTAATACGAAAAGAGATATATTTGTAAAATTGGAAACAGTATTTGACACGTAATGCAAACTATTAAGGGAAAAGCATAATTGCTATTTTCTTTAGCAAGTTCTCATTTTCGCCTATGTTTTCAAAATGTCGTCTGCAGCAAAATCGTCAAAATTTCGTCTTGTTCGGGTAAAGAGTTAAATTAGAAATTAATTTGTACGTCACAGGACAGCTGTCAAAAATGTATTCATTCCTTCAAATCCTATGATAGCATTACAGGAATTATAATATGGGGTTTATGGGTGTTTCTTTACGGACAGTTTACAGTTCAGCAACGCCTGTAACCTTTCTTTCGCGGGTTTATTTTTAACAAATTAAGACATTTGGTCAAATATTTATTATATATGAACTTTTGAGACAAAGTGGAAACTATTCAGACACAATCGTTAAAAGAAACTCTTGTGTCGCCTGTCAACATGTCAGTAAATGAATGTACGAGTACGGGCAGACGGACGGGTAGATGCACAGACAGTCGGACATCCCAATGTTTGACACATTAGGTCGTACATCCATTGTTTACAAACAATAACATTACCACTTAAGGAAACTAAAGATTTAATTTGTTGCTCAATGAATCAAAAGAGTATGTTGTGTTCGACCACATCTCTATCAATTTAGTCCCTTATCGTGTTCACGGGCGGACGGACGGGCGGACGGGCAGATGGTCGGGTAGATGCACAGACAGTCTGACAACGCAACGTTCGACACATAAAGTCGTACATCCATTGTTTACAAACAATAAAATTACCACTTAAGGTAACAAAAGATTTAATTTGTTGCTCAATGAATCAAAAGATTATGTTGTGTTCGACCACATCTCTAACAATTTAGACCCTAATCGTGTTCACGGACGGACGGTCGGACGTACTCATGAAGTGTATTTGTGTGGTTATTTCTTTTGTTTGAAATTTGTGGGTTGCAACCCACAAGTATGCTATTCATTCCGTAATTATCCCCCTTTTACGGAATGAATAGCATTAAACCCTTTATAAAGCAAACAAACAAACAATATTTATCTAAGTGTCTTTATAACGGCGATGGGTGGTACTCTCTCACAAGTACGGACGGACCACGAAGACGTGGTAACCAAGTTTCTCGCTACCAAGGCAGGTAACGCACACAAAGCCGGATAATGGTCCCGACAATTAGAGAAAAAGGAGTTATATTTATTTATCGCTCGACAACTTTGACCAGATCATGGCCGTTATTCCAATATATATGGCTATTCTGTGTAATATGTTATTCATCAGACTTGAGCGTTGTTCTACGAATATACAGGCCGTTAGGTAAATGCCATACAGTTAAACCCTTCCCAACATACAATAAGTATGCAGCAACCGAAAACTTCTTTGTAAAGAATTGAATTATTATTAAGAATTTATATATAAAAAAAAACAATTATTGAAATAAGTTGAAAACACTGTGGCAATTAGAAAATTGCTCCTCATTTGCTGCAGAGGCGTCAGAAAGCGTCTGAATGTTGGAAAAGAGTAAATTTTAATGAAAGACTTGAACGTCTTTATGTGTCTATGTGCATAGATCTGGGTCGGGTCGTTAGTATTAAATTGCTTAAATAAATTTTCTTTGTCTAATTTTGACCTGGGTTACTACAGAAATGCATAATAAACAAAAAAAGGCATTCCATTATCCAGTTATAGCACACACACTTTCAAATTGTGTTCAGTTGTTTCCAGACAGGTTCCCAGAAACCTCCCTTCATTTATCATAGAAGACGTTTCGACATTAACCGATAATCTCAAATCAGTGCACGTAATTTCTCGTGCTTGCGGGACTTAGTAAAATCATTAGAGAACGGATTTGACAAATATTGGCATGGTGATAACGCCAGAATGGGGATCCGTGACAATGGGGATGGCTGCGATACACGTGTCGTTGTGCTTCATGAATTCTAACAAGTTTCTAAAAATAAACTTACAAATCCTCATGGATTAACACTTTTTGTTCGTTAACCACATAGCCGATAGCTCAGTCGATAGCGACGCGGTCTGTCAATCCAGCGTCATTCATTTTCCACCAATGGACTGACAGTCTATTGGAAAGGCAGCCAGTTGCTTTGATACTATATTGTGTGTTGTCTTTGTGAAAAGTCAGGACATGAGTAGGTAAACTTGCCTGATTGATATGACTGAACAAATGTTGAAAAGTGCGTTAAACATGAATTAATCAACTATCAACTACCACTATGAACAAGAGTGGGAAAAGTGTTACTTTATCATCTTTTACCTGATCTTGACCTTTGTGCAACGACATGATACCATTTCGAGGTACAATGACCACCCTTGGGAATACATCAAGTTGGTCGTTGTTGACAGGTGATTTTAATGCAGGGTCATTTATACAGAAAATGAGTAAAAATGAAACTGAAATATAGTCGTTAGACAGGGAAATGCTATTCCGAGGCGGTCTTTACCACAGATATGTTTGTACATGTAAATGTATTTTCAGTATCATTGAACATGCATTATCACGAAGCAAATCAAGATTGAAATAAACGTATGCTGTATAGATTCATAACGCATCATAAACAGGGAAAACACGTGTTCTCCTCGGTGTTTACTGGTGTGTTTCCATTTGTCTTTGTTGTATGTCTGATAATATCCATATGTAACTCTCCATGATCAGAAATCAACATAACATTCCGTTTTTCATATTTCCGTCTTCTTCGTCTTCTTTTCCATCATCATCATCATCATCATCATCAACAGCAGTATTATCAGCATCATCATCATCATATACATCATCTTTAGTTTAAATCATAATTGTATTAGTGATAACATGTTATATTTCTATGTTTCTGTGAAATAAACGTATGCTGTATAGATTTATAACGCATCATAAACAGGGAAAACACGTGTTCTCCTCCGTGTTTACTGGTGTGTTTCCATTTGTCTTTGTTGTATGTCTGATAATATCCATATGTAACTCTCCATGATCAGAAATCAACATAACATTCCGTTTTTCATATTTCCGTCTTCTTCGTCTTCTTTTCCATCATCATCATCAACAGCAGTATTATCAGCATCATCATCATCATATACATCATCTTTAGTTTAAATCATAATTGTATCAGTGATAACATGTTATATTTCTATGTTTCTGTGAAATAAACGTATGCTGTATAGATTCATAACGCATCATAAACAGGGAAAACACGTGTTCTCCTCCGTGTTTACTGGTGTGTTTCCATTTGCCTTTGTTTTACGTCTGATAATATCCATATGTAATTCTCCATGATCAGAAATCAACATAACATTCCGTTTTTCATATTTCCTTCTTCTTCGTCTTCTTTTCTATAATCATCATCAGCAGCAGCGGCAGAAGCAACATAAGCAACAGCAGCAGCGGCAGCAGCGGCAGCAGCAGCAGCAGCAGCAGCGGCAGCAGCAGCAGCAGCAGCAGCAGCAGCATTATCATCATCATCATCATCATCACCAACATCATCATTAGTTCAAACAGGGACTGTGTATTACATGTATACACGGTCCCTGGTTTAAATCATAATTGTTTCAGTTATAACATGTTAAATTTCTGTGTTTCGTTGATGTTTATCATTTTCATTATCATCATCATCATCATAAACATTATTAAATACCATATTCGATTAGTTAAGTTTTGCAAGTATTGATATCCAGATATCTGACATTTTGGTAAGGGCAAATTGTGTGGATCATAACTTTGTTTTGAAAACGGCACATTTTTGACATGTGAATTATCTAATTAGTTATTGGATGCGACCTGTATTCCTTAAAATATTTATAATATAAAATTGGATTGATGTGACGTTTACATGTAAATTACGTATTAAACTTTTATCCCCAGACCCTATCAAGGGATCCGTGTTGAAATGTCCCTCCGTATGGGGTCGCAATATGCGCTCGACTGCATCACATTTGGCACTCAGCATGACGCTGTATCCTTTTCCTTGATGATGCAGACGACATTTGAAGTAGTTTGCCTTTCTAGGAGACGACTTTTTGAAAAAAATATGGGAAAAAGACGAAACTGTTCAACTGCGTAGCAAAATACTTTTTCCAAATTTTAAAATATGGAATTTTGGTTTTTTCTCTGATGTTTCATATACTTTATCAGATCAAAAAGTAAAAAAAAAGGAACATGTCTCGTATCTAAATAAAACTAAAGCGATTATAAAATCTAAAAAAAGAAAGTTGAGCGAGTTATATTTAATTCGTTTATAAAGGTCGTGATTTTAATGTACTTTTACTTCAACCATTTAGCAAACATTTCAATCAGAAAAGCTATAGTTGGCACAGGATAACAAAATACTCGCCTTGCATGTTTCGTTTAAAAGTTGTTTTACGCAGCTTTCAACAGTATTGCAGTTAAATCACGGTGTTAACTTTGTAAATTACCATTACTACCGGTATTGTTTATCCTGAGATCAATACGTCAGTCGTAATCCAATCACGCAGACCATAAGCGCCAAGGTGGGAAGTCATTACTATCACATTTAAAGTGTTGATTAATTGATTGTTTGGTAGTTGAAGTCGAGCAGTGAAAGCCCAATCGGTAACGACACTGTTGATTGTTTGGTAAGTTGAAGTCGAGCAGTGAAAGCCCAATCGGTAACGACAATATTGATTGTTTGGTAAGTTGAAGTCGAGCAGTGAAAGCCCAATCGGTAACGACAATATTGATTGTTTGGTAGTTGAAGTCGAGCAGTGAAAGCCCAATCGGTAACGACAATATTGATTGTTTGGTAAGTTGAAGTCGAGCAGTGAAAGCCCAATCGGTAACGACAATATTGATTGTTTGGTAGTTGAAGTCGAGCAGTGAAAGCCCAATCGGTAACGACAATGTTGATTGTTTGGTAAGTTGAAGTCGAGCAGTTAAAGCCCAATCGGTAACGACACTGTTGATTGTTTGGTAAGTTGAAGTCGAGCAGTGAAAGCCCAATCGGTAACGACAATGTTGATTGTTTGGTAAGTTGAAGTCGAGCAGTGAAAGCCCAATCAGTAACGACAATGTTGATTGTTTGGTGTTTGACGCTGCTTTCACCAATAGTTCAGTTATATCCCGGTGTTTCCTGGCTAAATTACCATTACTGCCGGTATTGTTTATCCTGAGAGCAATACGTCTGTCGTAATCCTATCACGCAGACCCTAAGCGTCAATGTGGGAAGCAATTACTACCACCTTTAAAGTGTTGATTGATTGATTGCTTGGTAAGTTGAAGTCGAGCAGTGAAAGCCCAGTCGGTAACGACAATATTGATTGTTTGGTAAGTTGAAGTCGAGCAGTGAAAGCCCAATCGGTAACGACAATGTTGATTGTTTGGTGTTTGACGCTCCTTTCACCAATAGTTCAGTTATATCCCGGTGTTTCCTTGGTAAATTACCATTACTACCGGTATTGTTTATCCTGACATCGATGCATCAGTCGTTATCAAGCTGACCCTAAGCGCCAAGGAGGGATACCATTACTACCATCTTTAAAATATATGGCTAGGTTCGAACGGGGATCGAACACGAGGCGGATGCTCCAACCACTACATCATGGAGTCGGGGTCCCCGACTTGGGATAGTCGTACACAGATATACCTTATCACTAACGTCATGGACGAGTGATCATCGCTTAGGGTTATATTTTCTGATTCTGCGTTTACTTAACGTATTGTTTTGGTCTGGACAACGCAGTTCAGTGTTTGTAAACAGCAAATTTGTCCTGGGCGCGGTATAGCGGACAGTAAAGTTGTTTCATTTATGTCTCTACTGGTTGCAAAAAAAACCCAGATCAGTCTAGCGTTACAAGGGAATTATTCATACATTAAAAGCTAATTCATCACACTTTTGGCATTTTGCTGAACCCTGGACTATACAGTCATGGATATTTTGCTGAACCCTGGACTATACAGTCATGGATATCTGATGCTATTGGCTTAATGCATATTGACCAACTTTTAGAATAACCCTGTTTGAGTAGCGTCAGTTGAAAACAAGGGGACCTAATTGCATGGTTTCAGACGACTTTTAAAACATTTAGAACAAAACGTATGGCAATTCTCTTAAATGCTGAGCAATTATCCTTTTGCCACAATCTTTTCAAAAGTCGTCTACTTCAGAGGCGTTAGAAAACGTCTGTTTGTGGGAGATGGTTAAGTAAACCTGAAAACTACGTTGAGACAACGTATTTTGATCGATTTAAACTATATAATGCATTTCGTAATTTCGATTCTAAAATATATGCCACATTGCAATGAAAATAACAACATTACTGCTAAGGAACAATTTGACAACTTAAAAAAATCGAAAAGCCTTTTGATGACATGACATTATATTGTACATTTATTTTTAGCCCTTTCAATGTTGAATTTAAAAAAAAAGTGATAAGTCTATGGTCAACAGTATAGAGACATGCTTATAGTATGTGTTTCAACTCTTTCACTGCCGAATTTCACAATGTCGACTCTTCCATGTTCAAAATTGGATTACTATATGTATCGTCCAACAGAACTTAACTTAATGTCTAAGTGACAAACAATGCAAATTTCAGGAGAGACAGCTCGTTACAAGCTGCCTCTGCTGAATCTGCATTGTTTGCAAAAGCCTATAATTACCTGTAAACAGTTAAACGAATGTGAAATATGTTTATTTATGATTTTTTATTGAGGTACAATTTTAAGAGATAACCATAGTATGATAGTATTTGGCAATTGCGTTTGGCTACCAGACATTTTCTTCACTATCATGTTTCTTTGTGGTCTTTGCTCACAGGTAGTCCTTTATTACAGGGATATTTATGCTAAAAATGAGTAATTTAAAAATTAAAGGAGTTGTTCCCTTAGATGGGGAATTGCTAAATAAATGTGATCTTTAGCAATGGTTTAACTGTTCTTAACTTACACTGAATTTGTGACAGAAAAAACTGAGAAATAAGTATACTTTTGTCAAAAGGACTTCAAGTAGAATTGTCTCTGAAAAGCATATTATATATTTTGACATTGTTTGATACCTAAAAACAGTAATTATTATTTCTATGCACTAATACAGATCTACTAAATGAGGAAGGATACTGACAACCTTCTTATGCCTATATATATATACCGTCGCTAATAAAGATGAATTTTAAAGGAGTTTTAAACCTTCATAAACCGTCTGCTTAAAGTCGTTTGTACATGAACATTACATATATTGAACAAGATAACTATGATAAGAATAATGCATTGTGAGGAAAATAAGCAATTTCCTCCCTCTTCTCACGTAGTTGTCAAATGTTGAGTGCAGACGAAGTGTCAAACAGTCGTCTGTATCAAGGGAAGTATCAGGATTTAAAATCTGGGAATAAGAAGATAAGCGTCGTAATACAGATAATGTTGCTCTTGTAATTATCAATCCAAAGATTTTTTTATGATTGAAAAAAATGACTAGAACCGTCCTTCATGCAGCACTCCATTTTGTCATTTGCTACATTGTTATAAATTAATTGAAACAGAGCTTTTGATCCCTAACACCGCGATGTAATGCCTTCCACGTGTATTCCCCTGATAGCGGTGAAATTGAGGAATTAGAGGATTAGGACACGCTCAAAGCCCGGTTCACAATGTCTGTATAATGAAACTCGGGGATATAATAAAATGTCAATATACGGACGTAATTTGTTATGACAAATTACGCTGATAGACCCTACAAATATTTGATTGACTTCAGGCTGCGTCGATGTACTGGAACGGCCCCCAGAACAGCGAGAAAGTGAAGCCATGTGGAAGCCCGTCCATACACACTAATTGATACCAGGCACTGACAAACAAGGCCTAAACGACGCTTTTCCGTGTTCCTTCCGAACCACTCTGAACAAGGTGACATTCGACAACATTGTTTGGGATTTGGACATAGCTCTATGTTAGGGTTTACCCCTATTTCCAGAGCGTAGACCTACTATAATATATTCAATGCATGAATTTGTACCTTCATTGTGTTCATACTTAATATAACCTTTCACTATGTACTTGCATGTTGTAGGAATTAACATGCCATTATAGGTGTACATAATGAGTATCATCTATCTATACATCTTTCAAATATTACATATTTCTTCTTACAAAAGTATTGAAAACATTTCTAACGCCTCTGCAGCATACGACTTTTGAAAACATTGTGGCAAAAGAAGATAATGCCATTAATAAGCAATTTGTCACAGTGTTTTCAACTCTTTTCATTAATTACACTTCAATTTTAGAGGTGTTGGATACTTTCGCACATATTTTTTTCAAATGCGTCTGCTGCATATGTGTTGTATGTGGGAAAGTGTTAAAGTTTACTGACTCCCCTTTTCCCTAGACAGGGCTCAATTGATTCGAAGCAATACGGGTTCCATTACTGTATTAATATTTATACAGGTTCTGTAGAGTTCATTGTAGGTGGTCAGTAAGGTGTAAAATCGGATTAGCGATGACTAGAAACCCGCATACAAATAGGAAGAAACAGGCTCGACGACCAGAACCCACCCGAGACTTGCTACAGTGTACAGAATAGGTCGGTTTGTTTTATATCCCGGACACTGTATTGTGGCATATCGATTGTGGATGAACAAGTTATTTGTTTTTGTTATCAACTAAGTTGATTTAAAAATAGCATCACTTACGAAATTTGTTAGAGCGCTAGATACAAATAGAGAGTAACAGGCTCGACGGCCAGAACCCACCCGAGACTTGTTGAATAGGTCGGTTTGTTTTATAATGTTATACCCCGGACACAGTATTGTGGCTCATCGATTGTTAATAAACAAGTTATTTGTTTTTGTTATCAAAATAGTATCTTTTACGACAATACTCGGGGCTTTAGATAAGAAGAGCAGTTCACAAATCCTTTATCACCCTCACACTCTATCGTGGGGGGTACTCAAAAGACGATTCTTTTGAGTACCACATAATAGGATTGTATTTTGTAGTTTAACGTTTGTTTCATAAACAATCATATCTGGCGGATTGTTTATAATCACATATATATTTAGATCAGCCAATAGTTTGTGTCCGTATTGTAGTACCGATGACATTGGGTTATAACATCAATGATATCACTCACGCTACATGTATTCTTACGGCCTAAATAAATCCTTTTTATCATCATCGTTGTTAATGATGAGTTCTAAAATCAACGAGATGACGAGTGTTATATAACAATATATTATATGATATGTAGTACTTCATTATTTAAAGTGATTTTTATTTGCGAAACATGGTGTCTCATCTGGGAATATAACTGTATATTGTGAATTTATCAAAATCATATATATGCTCATTGCCTGTTTTCCCTGGCAAATACATTTAGTAAATCCACATTCCAAATATAGACGCTTTATGACACCTCCACAGGAGACGACTTTTAAAAAAACCATTGTGACAAAAGGTGACATTTTTTCAACTCTTTTCTATTTTCGCTTGTAGTTATTTACAATATGTTTGCATAGTTATTTTTAAAATCCTCTGCTGCAGATTGCTGTATGTGGGAAAGGGTTAAAGCCACATACAACTATCGTTAAAATATAAAAACAAGAACATGACAGGAATGGATATTTAAATGAGGAGGGGATTCAGTATTCTAAATAATATGTATATATGTATGATGCAAACCCTACATTTTGATAGGTAGGTTAGCTGGTAAATTTATGCTAAATATAATATAAATAACTGTATACGCTCTATTATCACAGATGTAGGTCACATAGATAGGTTAAATTTCTGTTCAGTATCAATCATATAAGCTATTCGGAAACTTCTTCTTCTTCTTCTTCTCCTTCTCCTTCTTATTATCATTATTAGTATTATTATTATTTAAAGACATTGCTATTACACTGAATGAATATTGCGTCCTGTTCAAAATACCTAGGCAACATAAAATGCACTTTATGAATAAAGCGCTCAGATGTTTGGTTTCCTTCAAACGGGATTGTCATAAACATAAAAAACAAAGGGTTATCTTTCAAGCGTGAGATTCCAAATCAAAAGATGTATACAATTATTTGAAGCGCGATTGATAATGACTCGTTAAATGAAGTTTCCTCACATTTTACATGATCTGTTAACCCTTTCCCTCATATAGACGCTTTTATGACGTCTCTGCAGCAGACGGCTTTTTGAAAAAATAGTGACAAAAGAAGAAATTGCACAAAACGTACAATTTCTCCTTTTGCCACAATGTTTTTCCACTTTCTGTCATAGTTTATCCATTCAATTATGGAGATTTTCTAATTTTTTTTGACAAAATACGTTCAAAGTCGTCTGCTGCAGAATTGTCGTATGAGGGAAAGGGTTAAAGGTTGAATGCGAATGTCAATCATGGTTTACTACCTTTATCAACGTGAACACAGTTTTTTCAGCGGTCGTTAAGTAAGCACCATTAAACCTTTTTACCGATATATATGTACTCGCTGTACGCATCGAGTTTAACGAACTTTGAACATATGTAACTAAGCGGAAGTCATTTACGAGACTCCCCGATAGCATAGTATTAACCCTTTCCCACCTGCAGACGCATTTTAACGCAATAGCAGCAGACGACTTTTGATAACATTGTGGCCAAAGGTGAAATTGCTCATGATGAGCAATTTCACCTTTGGACACAATGTTTTCCACTTTTTGTCATAGGTTGGTTATCCATTCAATTATAGAAATTTTCTATGTTTTGACAAAATACGTTCAAAGTCGTCTGCTGCAGAATTGTCGTATGAGGGAAAGGGTTAAAGGCATGCGCATCGTAGTGGGCTGTCGAAAATTCGAATGATTTGTAACAGTAGAGTTCGGTCTAAAATGGCCGTTTACCAAAACGGCAACTTTGAACCTTTGATAATAATTATAGGTTATTTAACAGTGTTCTGTACAATACGGATATATATTTGGACGAGTACACAGCTTGGAAAATCATATTGGACGAGCCGCGAGTAAGCTGTGTACGAGTCAAAATATATTCCGTATTGTACAGAACACTGTTAAATGATCTTTTTATTCTATACCTCGACTTTTCCCCCAAAATATATTTTGTATTGTGCAGAATAATTTTAAATGACCTTTTTATTTTATACCTTCAAATAATTTCTGACACAAAAAGTGTTTTTTGGTTTCTGTTCAATTACAAAGTCATCTATTTCAGAATCGGATAACATTTTAGTTTCAGTGTTACTCCTTGTTTGCAAACGACAATAATGATCCGGTGACAACAGGAGCTTTATCGTAACGCTTTATCTAGAGCGCCTGTCGATTCAGACTTTCATTCGGAACCTGTTCACGTGTTTCGGTCTTTATCATAGGTTTAACATGGGACCTGTGAATCGTACAATACGAAAAAAATACGGGTTATTTTGTACGCGCGTGCGTCCCGATACGGAAATATATTGTACGGTCACATGATTCGAATGAGCGTCTACGATTGGACGTATACATTAGGTATAGAATAAATAATGGTATTGGATGTCTGACTTGTTCTTGGTAAAAAAGATAGGACTTGCTAGGGTGTTTCATATATTAAAACTAGGCGGACAATGCAAAATGATATATATGAGCATTTCCACGAGAAAACCAACATTATGGAATCTGGGTAATGTATCGACCCGGATCAGCATGCCGTGCAGAATATCCCGGTCAGACACTTGACGCCTCCAGCGGATTTTTTGTTTCAGGAATCATTACTCTATACCTCTAAATCCCTGAGTCGAAACATTACGCAGAGTCCATCATACTGTTGGTTTTCTCGTGGAACGTTTCATACGTATATGATAGTTGTGCTTCATAAACAAGAACCATTGACCCTCAGTGTTTGTATGCCACGTCACTTTGACGTCACAAATGATACGGCGGACAGAAATATTTTACTTCGGTTTAGAAGTAAAAACAAAGGTAACTTGTTTATTTCTTCATTATTTGTAATGAAACATTGTAAGCGGTGTAGACTGCGCCATGTTTCATTAAAAAGTGTGAAGAAATAAAAAAGTTATTTATCATTGTTTTTACATTCTTATCAAGAGCAATTATTGCTGTCTGACCATGCAAATATGACGTCAAAAGTCACGTGGTATACAACCTTTAACCCTGTGCTTTTGTTTAGTTTTTGCGTTGAACATGTACATATAAAAGCCACAGGGGCATATCTAGTTAAGCATCTGATGTGTCAGCAGGTCGTGTTTTCTTTCTGACGGTGTTTATCCGTGTCGCATATCAGATTTGTAACCCGCATGTTGACATGAACTACCTGTATGTCTTCATTAAAGGATAAAGGATATGCTGTCTGCTACCCTATTCAATCTAGGTTCGATCTAATCAAATATTTATAAAATAATTGTATCACCCTTTCATATTGTCATAATAATGCTTGTTACTTCTAAAGCAGCCGACTTATAACACATAATTTAAAAAAAACAAAAAAAACATTAAGCATGTTTTCGCTACAATCACTAACTACCTTTTCTTATAATTAATTTTTTTCCGAGCACACAGTGTTTATGACGCAACGGGCTGCAGACGAAGAGTTGATTAATTCTGCAAAGATTTGACGGAACTATTTTCACGCTTGACTTTTCACACTTTATGAACCATTGATAATTATTACGCATCATATGTCAGTCTGTATAACACAAGTTGTTGATAAAATATCCCTTTCTGCGTTGATGATTTCGAAAAGGTGGAGACATCGTCAAAACTCGATTAACCTACGCTGTTTAAACTTTGAGTTCTAGTAATACCTTTTTTGGATAAACGAGGGATGACCGAAATCTATTCTGTATTGTGATTACGGTGAATTTAACGTCGATGTCTATTCATCTTAACCATTTCCCCCTTACATACTTTTTCTGACGCCTATTCAACAGATGAATTTTGAAAAAGTCGTGACAAATGGAGATATTGCTTGATACGATCAATCTCTCATTTTACCTCAATGTTTTCAACTATTTTCAATGATTAAAATTTCAGTTATAGAGAGTTTCCATATTATTGCCTGGATGATTTCAAAGTCAAACTCTGCAGATTCGTTGGTTTTGGGAAAGGCTTTAAACCTCAAAGCTGTGTTTACAAAATGGTACATCCATTTGGTGAGTGCTTATCATTGTAACAAAGGTAGTCTTTGACCGCTGACGCAACAAATAAAATGGTTTGAAAACGAACAGACAATACTGAGGAAACCCAGTTTCAAATAAATTTCAAAGTAAGCTCGGGGTTTCATTGAAAGCGAATTTTGCGCAAATAGCTCGTGTTCACGTCCTGTGAGACTGTCCATACAGTGTGTGTATGCCACGTGATTTTTGACGTCATATTTGCATGGTCAGTCAGCAAAAAATGGTCTTGATAAGATTGTAAAAAACAATGGTAACTTTTTTATTTCTTCACTCTTTTTAATGAAGCATCGCACAGTCTACGCCGTTTACAATGTCCTATCTCCGGTTGTTTACAGAAGTTTGATTGGTGGTCTTGTTTTGTCAAACACTTCGACGAACCTGTTCTCAAAATCCAGTTTGGGTAATGCTCCGGCTGTCGGCGATATTGATTAATTTTGAGAAAATGTTCATCGAAATATTTGGAAAAACTAAACCACTTATCAAACTTCGTTGAAAAACCGGAGATAGGGCTCTGTAAGCGGCGTAGACTACGCCATGTTTCATTAAAAATTATGAAGAAATAAAAAAGTTACCCCTGTTTTTACTTCTAAACAGAAGTAAAATAGTTATGTGCACCGTAGCATTTGTGACGTCAAAGTCACGTGGTATACACACACTGCCATAGATGGAAAAAGAAATTTAAATGCTTGATACATTCGGTCGCAATATGTTAAACTTTTATGAACCAGTGACAACGAATGATAACAGGTCAATAATTGCAAAACAAAGTATAAGAGCAAAGAAGGTATATATGCCATATACAAATCTAGTGAAGACCAGTAAAAGGGCTTCAATTTAGTGCAAGGCACTAGCAGGGTATTGAATTGGAGCCAGCATATGTCAGTCTTCTTGAATAACAATGCATGAATTTATAAGTATTTTGAGTCAGTGAAAAGAGTGGATGAATTTGCAATATTTGGTTAACCAATCAAGCAGTTGACAACAAATCATAAACTCAAGATTTGCACTTAAATACCATAGTGAAGCTGCTAGGAGCGGTCAGACGTTGACTTGTCGAAACGAATGCTAGAAATAAGATTGCCCCTTCCCAATACATACAAAAGTTCTGTGAGAAAAACGGCCAGTCACAGATTTCAAACACGTATAACTGTTGCATGGCAATGTTCGGGGGAAAGATTGTGTGCTACCACATCCTTCCGCAGATCTGGAACTATTTGACTTCTTTCTCGTTCCAAAACTAAACTAGAACTATCACTGAAGATGATGAACACCCCCCTAAACAACAGCACCTTGACCTACACCATAACTTAATAAGTAAAAGGGCTATAACTCTGTAAAATAGCATGCCATTGTAACCCCTTTAGAATATGCACATCTCATTTTGGTATAGAAGCTTCATGTAAAATCTTTGAATTCCACCAGGTGGTTTGTAAAAAATAGGCCGGACAAAATATGGCTTCCGAAATGGGTATAAAAAGAAAATCCTTTTCTTGTCGTAGATATCGCTGGCGTCAAGCTCTCGGTTCTGTTGTTGTTCATCAATACCTTCAAAGTATACCAAAGTAAACATACCATGAGGCTTTAACCCTTTCCCTCATATAGACGCGTTATGATGCCTCTGCAGCAGACGGCTTTTTAAAAACATAGTAACAAAAGAAGAAATTGCTCAATTTCTCCTTTTGCCACAATGTTTTCCACTTTTAGTTATAGGTTATCCATTCAATTATAGAGATTTTCTATTTGTTGACAAAATATGTTCAAAGTCGTCTGCTGCAGAATTGTCGTATGAGGGAAAGGGATAAGGCAATAATTCCATGTCCATAACTTTTAAAATTCTAACCACTTTGAGCGTATGAACTGAAGAACTGCACGTTTCGAACCGTGTTTAACAGGGGCGTAGCTTGGCAATAATCAATATGCAGGCCGTCTCGTTAGAAAATCAACATTGTGGACTCTGCGTAAAGTATCGACCCGGATCAGCCTAAGCATGCCACAACAGCCTACCCGGATAGACACGTTTCGCCTCCTGTGGATTTTCTGTTTCAGGAATCACTACTCTATACACATATCCTCCTAAGACGGAATGTGTCGGCCGGATCAGTCTGCGCGGACAGCGCAGGCTGATCTGGTCGATACATTACGCAGATGTCTATCGCCGCAGCTGCATTTTGGGGCATATTGAGAACAAATGTATTAACTGTACATAAGTTTCTCTACGAAACCAAAGCTTACATCATGTTCGAACCCACGATCCCTGGATTGATAGCCCTCGTATTTACCGACAGAGGCATCGGTGCTCGACTCGCGTATGTTTGGATGTGTTCGAAAAGTGGACACACTCTCAGTGTAACAAGGGTGAACCGTTTTTTGTGTCATGTAATTTGAAATGATTGCTCCATTTTACAAGGAGGCGGGTTATGTGTTATGAATTAATCACAAACTCTAGCAATTTTCCTCGCAGGTACTATTTTGCTGAAATTATCTTGTCCTTTTGATGCAGTGGTTTTTTTCATAGACGGGAGTCCCCTTTACAATCCTCTTCTTTTCTTCGTTGTATATACCTTAAACGGAGGACCAAATGAACACTTTCATACTTTGTTCACATGTTTAAAATAACGAAACAAAGGTATTACAATGTCAAAGCTATCAGTAAATATAGTAAATATAGTCTGGGTTTTCTTCCTATCTTTCATATTTTAATATTTTTAATTGCATTTCGATGAAACGCTTGTATCAAGAACCTTAAAATTGAGCTTTGATTATTTAGGCAAATAAGAAATTAAAGTTCATTTGCATATATGATTTATTGTTTGAGCAAATGAGATGTTGAAAATCGGATGATTTATTTGACATACCTGTTTGACTTGCACTAAAATACTCCATGGTTGCACACCAATGAGAAACATTGCTGAACCGACTCTTCTAACCATAAGTGTTCAACCTAAACCCTTCCCACACATAGACGCATCTGCAGCAAACAACTTAAGTAAATATTATGACAAAAAGAAAAATTGCTCAAAATGAGTAATTTCTCCTCTTGCCACAATGTTTTCAACTGTTTTGAAGTAGCAAATTTCATTTCTACATATTTTCCATATGTGTTCCTAGATTCTTTTCAAAGTTGTGTGCAGATTTGTTTGTGTGATAAAGGGTTATAGAGTAGTGCAGAAACATGTGTAAGAAAGACATCTTAGAAAAAAATAAACAAAAATAAACGTTCGTATAATTTTGATCAGAGATAAATCTGTGAATTAGTAATCTTGGTGATGAAAGATATTCTGGATATGAAAGGGCGAAACAAACGCTACAACGGATTCAGTATAAATATTTGTCATCGAGAAATAATTGGCTAAACAAGTTGTTAGCTTACTGGGGTATGCATGTAATTTGAATAATATTCCTTCAACCATGCTGCGTGTACCTGTAGCTTCAGTGCATAAATGTTAACCCTTTACCTGAGATTTGTAGTTTGTTCATGCCACTGAAGCAGATGCCGTTTGAAAATATTGAAAAACAATTACTGAACATTAGCGTTTTTTTCATTTCCCACATCGCTTCAAGACAGTATCAAAAGCTTTAAAGTGTACATTACATTCAATGTTCAAGCTCATGCATGCTTCTTAAGCAAACTATGTAATCGAAACAGTTTAGCCAATCTTAAGTAAATGAGTCATCAGTGAATATGAACAAGACAATTCCTTATAAACTGATGTGCACGTTTGGTTTCAAATAGCATTGAAGTTATACACCATGTATGCCAGGCGATGTGTTATAAACATGGCTGTAGATTGTTTTCAATTTTGACCATAATTAAATCCTTCAGTGCTAAATTTTAAAAGGGGATTGTCCAGCTTTGCATTTTGACAAGTCCATATTCTATTTAAGAAATATCAAGATTAAATGTCGAGATGCGTACCTATATAGTACAGAGTCTGGTCAGACAGTCCGGATTCGTCGGGCGGCCTTGCTCTATGCTTGTTGCACAAACTTCAGAAAAGTGACACCTGCAGTCAAATTGCAAATAACTTTTGTGTATATAACAACCACAAACCTGCGCTCAATACCACCATTGAATAGCAATTCCCTGTCTATAGCAACCGAACCTTTACTTTCCGAATTACTCATTTTCTTAATAAATTACCCTGCAATGAAAGACCACCTGTAAACAAAGAACGCAATGTTGCTTTTCCCTAGGGTGGTCTTTATACACAAGTTTCCCTGCATTTTAAAATCCAAAAAGAAAACAAAGCATTATTGTAATACAAAACTAAAAACACACTGGGTAAAGGAGAAACTGTTGGCTATGAGCAATTTCTTATCACACTTATTTCTCTCCATCGCACACAACGTTTGAATAAAAGCATTTGAAATATGGAATAATGAGTGAGACAACTGATGGGTACAGAAACGGTTATATCAAAACATTGTGGCAAAAGGAGAAATTGCACGTTTTGTGCAATTTCTTCTTTTGTCACTATGTTTTCAAAAAGGTACACTCATTGTTGATAACAAAAACATTCGAAAGATGGAATAATAATGATTGAGACAGCTCATAGGCACATCCAAGATAAAAAACCATGGTTAACAACATTTTGATAAAAACATTCAAAAGATGGAACAATGATTGAGAAAGCTCATAGGCACAGATATCGTAAGCCAATGACACACAACATTTGAATAAAACATTGGAAATATGGAACAATGATGGAGACAGCACATAGGCACAGAAAAGGTAAAACCATGATTCGCAACATTTGGAGAAAAACATTCGAAATATGGAAAAATGATGATGGAGACAGCTAATAGGCATAGACAATGTAAAAACCATTGTACACAACATTTGAATAAAATCATTCAATTTATACATTTTATGTAGAAAGATGATGAATGATGGAGACAGCTCATTGACAGAGAAAAGGAAAAACCATTCGAAATACGGAAAGATGATGGAGACAGCTCGTAAGTCCCGGACAATCCTTGGTCTGCGATAATATCACATCACGAAGGAAACGCGGAACACCCTTGGTGGGCTAATTTATACCTGTACAATTATGACATAACAAATGTCATTTTTGTAAGGACAAAGAACTAGTCAAATAATTCAAATATTCAAATAAAGATGGAATACTAACAATATCTCAACATTGCAGACACGTGAGGTGTTTCTAATTTACTTCATACGTTATTTCTATGGCCGTCTGCTTTAAAGAAAAAAAAGTCTCATGAAAAAAATGCAATGTCTAATGTGATCATGAAAGCACTAGAATATGTATAATTGAAACTACTTCTGGACGAGTTAATGCTAACTGAAAATAAGTGTTTCAATTTCCCATTTTGTTTACACAAAAAGTCGCCTGTACAAGAATTGCCAGATGTCGTCTGCATCCGGGTAAGTGTTGAGATAATTTTCTCTCCAGGACCACGGTGTTGTATTGTTGAGGTTCATTGATTACCACATTATCTCAACTGGAAGTATTCACCATTTACCTGTATCATTTCAATCGACCCTTCCTAATTATCCCTTTCCAACTTACGACACATATGCAGCAGACGACGTTGAAAGCATCCTGGCAAAAATTTGAAAATTCTCCATAAAGGAGAGTTTAATTAATAAATAGAGTTGAAAACATTGTGGCAAATGGAGAAATTGCTCGGTATGAGCAATTTCTCCTTTTGTCACAATGTTTTCAAAAGTCGTCTTCTGCAGAGGTGTCAGAGAGCGTATGTATGTGGGAAAGGGTTATCCACGGCCCACATACACATCTGCAGCAGAGGACCTTTTGTTTGAAAACTTGGTGACAAAACAGAGCTTGATCATAATCTACAATTTCTACCTATTCTGCATTTTTTTTGTTTACTATTTATCTTTTTATTTCAAGGCAGTTTTCCACAGTTTTGCCCAGATGTTTACAAAGACGGAATCAGCATATTTATTTCATGTGGGAATAAGTTAAATAATGATGTATCGCGTCAGATTTGAAACAATGGGTCTCATTGACTCTTCGTTACGTATGATTGGAGACCGATTTCGATAGCATGTCAGTTATACGACGGTGCACATAAGCATGTGTGTCGCGCCTCTTTTGCGCAAGTACTTCGCATAACATTCTACTCTCGTAACCAGCTACCTTTCTACATCGAATATGTTGTCCCAGCACAGGGACTTGCTCCTCTAAAAATAGATATGACCCTATCTATGCACAAGGGTGGACACAGTTTTCTGGGTCGCCTCGCTTCAACTCATATTTATCAAAGTATTCGAATAAATATATGAATTTGAAGTACGGAATTAATCAATAATACTTTTCTCTATGGAACTATACCAAAATAACGTAAAGTTGTTATCTCTACGTATGTTCATTTCTTTGAAATATTCGGGAATTCACCAAAAGGACAACAACCCGCACCACACACGAAAGTACCTGCAAACGAAATTTCGGAATGGTTCGGGCTTTTTCCTGTTAATATATATGCATAGATAGGGTCGTATCTATTTTTAGAGGTGATCCCAGTGGCGGATGATGAATAACGCCGACTTTTGTCAATCATCATCAAGAATTAATAGTCGAGCCTTGCAGTGTAAAAGAAAGAAACTTATTAGATATAAAAGCAATAGGGATACATATCCAGGCAGTAGAGACTTTACAATGTTTTGTTTGTATGACGTTTTGCACCGCTTTCAACAATTGGTTAGAGTCAGTCGTAATGCTAACCCCACAATCTCGAGCGTCAATGAGTGAACGCAATAACCTATACCATTGTTAAAGTATTTGGTGTAACGGTTGCTATATTGTTTACATATGTAAAGGCGCTCATAGGGCTTCATTGTTTGCAGATGCATCAAGTCCCCGTTTCTCCTGCTATAGAGTTAACCCCTTCCCTCATATAGACGCTTTCTGACGCCTATGCAGCAGACGGCTTTTTGAAAACATAGTGACAAAAGAAGAAATTGCACAAAACGTGCAATTTCTCCTTTTGCCACAATGTTTTCCACTGTTTGTCATAGGTTATCCATTCAATTATGGAGATTTTCTATGTTTTGACAAAATACGTTCAAAGTCGTCTGCTGCAGAATTGCCGTATGAAGGAAAAGGTTAACCCTTTCCCAAATACACAAAATCTGCAGCAGACGACTTTGAAAACACGTTAAAAACCAAATGAGATGCCTCGTGTGATTTCCAACCATGTGGTGGCAAATACTACGTCAAGCAGAAAAGCGTGACTAAAGTTGACGTCGTTTTCCAGCTCGAGGCAATTCAATACAAGGCGTGCATTCTCACAAAGCACGTTTCTCGCTTAGCATGTTTTAAACAAAGTTTCGACAGTTGCTTGTTTCAACTGCTTTAAATTGTAAACGAAGCAAGATGGAACAGTTAAAGGTAAGAAATGTTCATGACATCTGCAAATTAACCGATGTTTTATTGTTTCGTATGTTGCTGTTTGCATATCTTGATATTTCAACGGTGCCTCTTGAATATTAAACTTGTTCCCTCGTCAAAAACTGTTGCATGTTTTCCCCTTTTGATTCAGATAGACCAAAATACTCAATGTTTCAATGTTTCCAATTCGTAAGTCAACAAAGAAATCCATTGTTCGTCTGTCCAGTACGGTTAAAATCATCCCGATATCCCCTCCGCCGCCCTTTCATGTCAATGTCTCACGAAAACATTGTCACAGACCCAATTTAGGTGTTCGAGGTAAATATATGTCAGAGGTATAGATAGGGAGGCATAAACTGGTATTTTTCCACAATATTTATCTTATGACTTATGTTGTTGGTACTTAAAAGCATCTCACTAAGACGATTATTTTAAGTGTCATATATATGAACTGTATACGTTCGAAGTGTTCAATATTGAAGCGTTCATACATGACGTCACGACAAGAAATGTCTTGACTTATAAATATCACATTACTGTACAATCGATAGTTATGGTAAAGTTTTATAGATTCACAAAATGCAAAAAAGTGAAAATTATTTATGTCAAATTTGACCACATGGTTGGTTTTCTTGTGGGTTAATATTATTGAATAGAACAAATTCTACTCCTGTCACAATTATTTCAAAGGTGTTCTGCTGCAGATGCCTCAACGTGCCCATGGAAAATTGTTTACCTGTTTAACTGTTGTCTGGTATCATAATTATGCTACGTTTGTTGCAACCTGATTACCTGATGTCCGGTATCACACTAATGCTACGTCTGATGCCACCTGTTTACCTGTTGTCTGGTACCATGATAGTGCTACGTTTGATGCAATCTGTTTACCTATTGTCTGGTATCATAATAATGCTACGTTTGATGCAACCTGTTTACCTATTGTCTGGTATCACAATAATGCTACGTTTGATGCAACCTGTTTACCTATTGTCTGGTATCATAATAATGCTACGTTTGATGCAAACTGTTTACCTGTTGTCTGGTATCATAATAATGCTACGTTTGATGCAACCTGTTTACCTGTTGTCTGGTATCATAATAATGCTACGTTTGATGCAACCTGTTTACCTATTGTCTGGTATCATAATAATGCTACGTTTGATGCAAACTGTTTACCTATTGTCTGGTATCATAATAATGCTACGTTTGATGCAACCTGTTTACCTATTGTCTGGTATCATAATAATGTTGCGATTGATACAATCTATTTACCTATTGTCTGGTATTATAAATATGCTACGTTTGATGCAACCTGTTTACATGTTGCTTGGTATACTAATAATGCTACGTTTGATGCAACCTGTTTACCTGTTGCCTGGTATCATAATAATGCTACGTTGGAATTCCAACTGTTTACCTGTTGTCAGGTATCATTATAATGCTACGTTGGAATTCCATCTGTTTACCTGTTGTCTGGTATCATAATAATGCTACGTTGGAATTCCACCTGTTTACCTGTTGTCTGGTATCATTATAATGCTACTGTTGATGCAACCTGTTTACCTGTTGCCTGGTATCATTATAATGCTTCTGTTGATGCAACCTGTTTACCTGTTGCCTGGTATCATTATAATGCTACTGTTGATGCAACCTGTTTACCTGTTGCCTGGTATCATTATAATGCTACGTTTGATGCAACCTGTTCACGTGTTGCCTGGTATCATTATAATGCTACTGTTGATGCAACCTGTTTACCTGTTGACTGGTATCATTATAATGCTACTGTTGATTCATCCTGTTTACCTGTTGCCTTGTATCATTATAATGCTACTGTTGATGCAACCTGTTTACCTGTTGCCTGGTATCATTATAATGCTACTGTTGATGCAACCTGTTTACCTGCTGCCTGGTATCATAATAATGCTTCATCTGATGCAAATGCGTCAAAATAAGCCTGCGTGTAGAAAATGGTTAGGTATATAATACAATAAAAGAAACACTTAATAAGGATGTTTATGAAAGAGTAGAAAACATTGTGAAACAGAAGAACAATTACTATTTAATATATGCTTAAATGATGTTTGCCAATATTTTCAAAACGCAGGAGACACGGTGGATACTGTGTTCCATGATGTTACGGCACTTGTGGATAAAATCCATGTTGGTATGGCGGTTGTGGATATAATCCATGTTAGTATGGCGGTTGTGGATAGAATCCATGTTGGTATGGCACTTGTGGATAAAATCCATGTTGGTATGGCGGTTGTGGATATAATCCATGTTGGTATGGCGGTTGTGGATAGAATCCATGTTGGTATGGCACTTGTGGATAAAATCCATGGTGTTATGGTGGTTGTTGATAAAATCCATGTTGTTATGGCGGTTGTGGATATAATATATGTTGTTAAGGCGCTTGTGGATATAATCCATGTTGTTACGGCACTCGTGGATACAATCTTTATGCTTTTGCAGTTAGAAAAAGATATTTCAAACGTGCTCAAGGAAAAAAACTGCCTTTACCCTTCTCCACATGGAGCCACATTTAAACGCATTTTAAGCAGACGACTATTCACGATGAGCAATTTCTTCTTTTTTCCACCATGTTTTCAGCACTATTCGTTATTCATACTGTCGTTTAGAGAGATTGCCCATATGTTGTTGCAGATGTTTTCAAAGGCATCATCTGCAGTTTTATTGTATTTGGGAAATGTTAAGGCATTTGTTGGAAGTGTAGATAATGTCTATACATCTTTACAATCTTTTTACAATACAATACATTACAATACAATAATGCTTTAATCGCTAAAGGCCACCGGCCAAAAATGCAATATTTTGTATTCAAACAGTGTACATAGTATTTTAAGGAAACATATGAACAAGTTTGTAAGTAATACCTATGATATAGCAACAACTTTTGTACTTCAAATGCATTAACCCATTTGCGATGGAATTCAACCATTCTTGTTTAACAGTGTGAAACTTAGTGCCTAGTGTAGACGTATTTGGTCCGACGATAATGGCGGCGTCCTTTTGTATATAGTCAGGGACGTAGATAATAAGGCATTTCTCCTTTTGCCAAAATGTTTTCAACTCCATTCAATTACCATAATTTCTTTTATATTTCATATTTTCAGAGAGACGTCCATATTTTTTCAAAATCTTGCTGCTCTATTGTTGTTTGTGGGAAAGGGTTAAATAACGTTTGTAAATGGTTAAGATAACAGGCAATGGAGATCGATAATGTTATAACCTAAGCTGTACAAGGGAGGTAATCCTTCAAGAAATGTGAACATACCCGTTGAAATTACGTTCCTTGTACAACATGAGAAAAACACAAGCATACATAAACGCTCAGAGGTTTGTAGTAGCATACCGACTGTCAGTTATAATGATGACCAGCTCTATTCGTCTTCCACCAAAAGGATGAACTCTTTCCACATTGAGATAGTTTTTAGTAACTTTTTACTTATCATTATCAGACGACTTTTGAAAATAATGTGGAAAAGGGAGACAGACAAAAGTGCTCAGTGTGGGCACTTTTGTAACAATGTTTTAAAATCTATCGGATTAATTTACTTTCTTTTACACATATCTGCGCAGGATTTGCTTTTCATATTTTCAAAATCGTCTCCTGAAGATGTGTTGTATCTGAGAAAGGGTTAAAAGTATATGTATGACTGTCACAGGTTGTATTGTGAAAAAAAAGTAGGAGTATTAAGGTATGTTAATCGGTGTAATACTAATATAGTAAATAAGTACGTCTGACATGAACCAACAATGACGATTTGCAACGTAGTCTCAGACCCGGCGTACTATAGTCAATTAGAACGTCTGACATGAACCAACAATGACGATTTGCAGCATTGTCCCATACCCGGCGCACTGTTCATAATTAGTACGTCTTGCATGAACCAACAATGGCGATTTGCAGCATAGTCTCAGACCCGGCGCACTGTTCATAATTAGTACGTCTTGCATGAACCAACAATGGCGATTTCGCAGCATTGTCTCATACCCGGAGTACTATAGTAAATTAGTACGTCTGGCAATGAAACACCAATAACGATTTGCAGCGGTCTCAGAACCGGCGTACTATAGTAAATTAGTTAGTCTGGCATGAACCAACAATGGCGATTTGCAGACTAGTCTCAGACCCGGCGTACTATAGTAAATTAGTACGTCTGGCATGAAACAATAATGACGCTTTGCAGCTTAGTCTTATACCCGGCGTACTATAGTAAATTAGTACGTCTGGCATGAAACAATAATGACGCTTTGCAGCGTAGTCTAATACCCGGCGTACTATTGTAATTAGTACGTCTGGCATGAAACAATAATGACGCTTTGCAGCGTAGTCTAATACCCGGCGTACTATTGTAATTAGTACGTCTGGCATGAAACAATAATGACGCTTTGCAGCGTAGTCTAATACCCGGCGTACTATTGTAATTAGTACGTCTGGTATGAAACAATAATGACGCTTTGCAGCGTAGTCTTATACCCGGCGTACTATTGTAATTAGTACGTCTGGCATGAAACAATAATGACGCTTTGCAGCTTAGTCTTATACCCGGCGTACTATAGTAAATTAGTACGTCTGGCATGAAACAATAATGACGCTTTGCAGCTTAGTCTTATACCCGCCGTACTATTGTAATTGTACGTCTGGCATGAAACAATAATGACGCTTTGCAGCTTAGTCTTATACCCGGCGTACTATTGTGTAATTAGTACGTCTGGCATGAACCAATAATGACGCTTTGCAGCTTAGTCTTATACCCGCCGTACTATTGTAATTAGTACGTCTGGCATGAACCAATAATGACGCTTTGCAGCTTAGTCTTATACCCGGCGTACTATTGTAATTAGTACGTCTGTCATGAAACAATAATGACGCTTTGCAGCGTAGTCTAATACCCGGCGTACTATTGTAATTAGTACGTCTGGCATGAAACAATAATGACGCTTTGCAGCGTAGTCTAATACCCGGCGAACTATAGTAAATTAGTACGTCTGGCATGAAACAATAATGACGCTTTGCAGCGTAGTCTAATACCCGGCGTACTATTGTAATTAGTACGTCTGGCATGAAACAATAATGACGCTTTGCAGCGTAGTCTAATACCCGGCGTACTATAGTAAATTAGTACGTCTGGCATGAAACAATAATGACGCTTTGCAGCGTAGTCTAATACCCGGCGTACTATAGTAAATTAGTACGTCTGGCATGAAACAATAATGACGCTTTGCAGCTTAGTCTTATACCCGCCGTACTATTGTAATTAGTACGTCTGGCATGAACCAATAATGACGCTTTGCAGCTTAGTCTTATACCCGGCGTACTATTGTAATTAGTACGTCTGGCATGAAATAATAATGACGCTTTGCAGCTTAGTCTTATACCCGGCGTACTATTGTAATTAGTACGTCTGGCATGAAACAATAATGACGCTTTGCAGCGTAGTCTAATACCCGGCGTACTATTGTAATTAGTACGTCTGGCATGAAACAATAATGACGCTTTGCAGCGTAGTCTAATACCCGGCGAACTATAGTAAATTAGTACGTCTGGCATGAAACAATAATGACGCTTTGCAGCGTAGTCTAATACCCGGCGTACTATTGTAATTAGTACGTCTGGCATGAAACAATAATGACGCTTTGCAGCGTAGTCTAATACCCGGCGTACTATAGTAAATTAGTACGTCTGGCATGAAACAATAATGACGCTTTGCAGCTTAGTCTTATACCCGCCGTACTATTGTAATTAGTACGTCTGGCATGAACCAACAATGGCGATTTGCAGCGTAGTCTAATACCCGGCATACTATAGTAAATTAGTACGTTTGTCATGAACCAACATTGGCGATTTGCAGCGTAGTCCAATATACAGAAACGTTCATCTCAAAAGCAGCAAATCTCATACAAAAATACTTATTTTGCTAAATGCAAGAGCGGTACCTAAGAATCTCTCAGAAGGATACAATTTGATTGTAGAACGGAAATGCAGAATAAAAGTCAATTAGAAACAAAATGATGATTTTACGTTTTTAAAGAAAATCCGTAGTGGATTATTTCTGTGTGCCGTATGATGTATTCAAACACTGTTGTAGCTTTAAAGCGCGTCAAATTAGTTCGATTATTGATGAATTTGATCTACATGGGCTAATCGATCTAGGATCACGTATACCAGATTATGCTATTTTAATGACTCAGTTAACCGTTAGTGACTTGAATTCGGAACGTACTGATGAACCTATAAACAGCAAACACGAGATTTAATCTCCGTCAGATTCCGAGTGATTTCATGGCTAGCGAGATCGCCTCACGTGCATTACATGACTTGATAAGATCTATCGAACTTTGTCGTGAAACTCAGAATTAAATAGACACAGTTTACTCAACATTTTCTTCGATATTTTGAACGCAAATATAGACAATTAAAAGCAATGGATATTGAACCCTTATCAACGAATAACCGTAATGAATGTTGGTCGCAAATCAATGAGTTAGGCCAAAAAAAGGTGTCTTCAATACCCATATAGAAGTAGTTGACGAAAATGGCGGCATTTCAAATAAAGATAACTGCATATATGATACGTGGAGATCACAGTTTTTTGCTATCCTATATAACGAAGGGAATACCGGATTTGATGATGAACAATGGTCCAACTCTCTTAAACATTTATTAGAGGCGAACATTTTGGACCCGTTATACACTGCAAATGCACAGTTGAATAGACCTTGCGATTATTTCCGCTAAATCAAAGTCTGCATCGGGAATTGACAACATATCATACGCGATACTGACATTTTCGCTAGTCATCGCTGTATTACACAACCTATTTTAACTGAGTGTTGTCACTAGCATTGTCCAAACCTCATGGAGAAAGTCAATTATTTCCCCGTTATTGGAAGACCCGAATTCCGATAAACGCGTGCCATTGAACTATCTAGGTATAAGCCTATCGTCATGTGCAAGTAAACTTTACAGTGCAATCTTAAAAAAAAAAGAACAATGAAACACTTAGAATCAAATTATTTAATAGCAGACGAACAAAACGGGTTTAGGTTCCAAGAAATCCTGCTAAGATCACATATTTACATTGAACTGTGTAATTCGTAATAAGAAAAGTGCTTTCAAAGCATTCATAGACCTACAAAAAGCATTTGACTTTGTAGGGAACTGCTCCTGCACAATTATTACTGAATGGAAATTTACCATTAGGCAAAACGTACTAGATATCGTTTAGTGTTATAAGTGTTGATGAACACTTGGACTATACTTCACACTGTGAGGCGATATCGAAGGGCGCCGAGAAAGCTTTGGGAGGAATTATTTCAAAATGTTATCACATGAAAGACTTTGGTTTCAAGACATATGAAAAACTTTACTACAACTGTGTGGTTCCGATTCTTGAATACGGGTCATCTTCATGGGGGTTTAAAACTGATAAATGTTTAGATAGCATACATAACAGAAGTATGAGATACTATCTTGGAGTACACAGATTCGCACCTGTGACCGCACTCAATTGAGACACTGGGTGTCTGACGTGCGTTTATAGACAATGGATTTATATGATCTGTTTTCAGTTTTGCAGGTCTATGTTACTTATGGAACTTTTACCAGTAAATTCATATATTGACAAGAGGGCCATGATAGCCCCAGATCGCTCACCTGATTCATGCAAGGTGATTTGTCATGCCAACCACACTAACTCACTTTGCAGTCAGGTAAGCCAATGCATCGCGACACTTTAAGTTTTGGACATATATTTGTATATACAAATTTGTTGACAAACGATTTACCATGATTGTGTCCATATGTTTTCATTGATTGATTGTTTGGTGTTGACGCCGCCTTCAACAATTGTTCAGCTATATCACGACGTTTCCTGCGTAAGTTATCAGTATTTATGGTCCATTTAGCCTGACATCAGCCATTCAGTCGTAATGCTAACCCCGCAACCCTGAACGCCGCCATTACTACAAGTCTTTGGTATGACCCGGCCGGGGATCGAACCCATGCACTCGAGGCGGAAGCTCTACCACAACACCATCGAGGCGGTCCCATACGTTTTTCGAAATCATCTGCTGCAGATTGTTGTATTTGGGAAAGGGTTAGTCATTAGTGCTGTTATTGCCAATAAACGGAGTGAAAGGGGTGGGGGGACAATAAAGGGTCATTTAAAAGTTATGTCTAACTAAAATAAAATAGGAACAAAATTAACGAACACCAACAAACCATTGAATTATATTTTATTTTATTTTAAATCAATATCTATCCTAAATTAGTACTTTCAGTTATGGATAATAAATGTTGTTAAAACCGACTGCTGCAAATTTCATAAAACATTGTGGGATAAGGAGAAATTATGCACAATGAGTAGTTATCCTTTACCAAAAACTGTTTACATCTATCCTTAATAACGCTTTTCAACTTCTTACATTTCTTCTAGTATCTACATTTATAAGTATTTACATAAGTTTCAGTACAATACATATATTAATTTATGTTTACTTTTTGAAACGTTGTGGGAAAAGTAGAAAGTATCTCTCAGATGTTTTCAAAATAGTCTGCTTCAGGTTTCTCATATTTCCATCATAACTATTTAAAACACATATCTGTCTTGGAAGTCGTGTTATATATTTACCACTTGCAGACACAACATTTGGAATCTTGGGATTAATTCCTCATTATTTTGTCAGAAAGTTGTCAATAGTCGTGTGCTATGGAGAAGTCGTAATTGGCTGGTTGTTCGCGAATTGCTTTCAATAGTCGTGTGCTGCGGAGAAGTCATATAGTTTATAACACTTTCTTAATTTGCATGTAATGTGCGAATTGCGTGCACACTCATATTTAATTTTGCTTTCATAACGCAGCTTATAAAATATTGTTACAAAAGTAAAATTTACTCATTTCACATGCTTTCATTCATAGAGCTTTGTTTTGGCTGTACGACCTTTTTCACATACATTCATAGATCTGTCTATATATGATGTCGCGATATGCTTTGAAAGTCGTTTCATGCATTTGCCGTATGCACAGTCATTGAAAGTCGTCTTCGTAAAATTGTGGCAAATGTAGAATGTGTCCATGATTAGCAAATTCTGCTTTTGTTACAATGTTTTAACTTTACTTTCATTTATAGGTATGTTTATATCTCACTCAACTCAAACTCTTCGAGAGAGATTAATATTCAATTCTACTGGAGTTATTTCAGACTTTAGAAGTGACATATATTATCTTCGTGTATGTAATCAAGTTTTTCAACTTTAAGTAAAACTATGGATACATATTTTGACACTCGCTTTTACAAACGATTAACTCTAATACACACAGAAAAGGAACATTACAAATGATACTAAAGTTAAAATATGCCTAGTCTTAATTTTTGTTTAATTATCATATCGGAGCCTCTCTAGACAATACAGGCTCTTAATATGCAAACAGTGAAGTCTCAGGTGAGGTTGTGCATGTTGTGCAATACATGGCATATATCTCTAGAACTGAATGATATCAAACGATTAGAAATGCAGTTCCAATAGTTAAGCGCCAATGGTACATGTATCCGTATATGCGAGATTAGAGCACAGAGCAAACAAGAACTCTTTTGTCCAATGAAGTTCCTATATAGTTGCAACAATGTCACACGAAAACCGGACTCTGCGATCAGTGAAGATTCTGACTAGACTGCGCCTCAGTGTAAGGTTCTTCCCTACTCGTCATCAAGTCGTAAACACATCATGAACGCGTTTTAAAAAGGATTTTGACCCAATTCTGACGACACAAATATGCTTGATTGATTGAAGTATAACTCCGTTTTCAACGTTGTTTCAGTTATTTAACTGCGGTCAGTTAACCTAGCGTTTCTTTTTCTTTGCTTTCTCAAACCAGTTACCCACACAACAATCGTCCAATGAAACTGGTTACCATTCCGCATAGACTATTTAGCCCATTGTTTGAAAACGAATAACCTTTGTCGTTATGGTTACCATTCCGCAAAGGCTATTTAGCCCATTGTTTGAAAACGAATAACCTTTGTCTTTATGGTTACCATTCAGCATAGACTATTTAACCCATTGTTTGAAAACGAATAACCTTTGTCGTTATGGTTACCATTCCGCACAGGCTATTTAGCCCATTGTTTGAAAAAGAATTACGTTTGTCATCATGGCTACCATTCTGCATAGGCTATTTAGCCCATTGTTTGAAAACGAATTACGTTTGTCATCATGGCTACCATTCCGCATAGGCTATTTAGCCCATTGTTTGAAAACGAATTACGTTTGTCATCATGGCTACCATTCTGCATAGGCTATTTAGCCCATTGTTTGAAAACGAATTACACTTTTCATCATGGCTATCATTCTGCATAGGCTATTGAGCCCATTGTTTGAAAACGAATTACACCTTTCATCATGGCTGCCATTCCGAATAGACTTTTTATCCCATTTTTTGAAAACGAATTACACTTTTCATCATGGCTACCATTCCGCATAAGCATAAGCTATTTCGCCCATTGTTTGAAAACGAATTGCTTTTGTCAATCATCGGAATGAATGTGGGACCGAGCCGAGGTTCGGACCCACGAATCCTGAATTGATAGCCGTTGTCCTTACCGACTGAGCTATCGGACACAAAAATAAGCCGATCCACGTGAAACAAACATTATGGCCTCTGCGTAATGTATAGACCAATATCATCCTTCGCAGTCCGCGCAGGCTTATCCGAGCCGACACATTCCGTCTCTGGGAGATAGAGGTATAGATTAATGATTCCTGAAACAGAAAATCCACAGGAGGCCAAACGTGTCTGTCCGGGCATGCTTAGGCTGAGCCTGGGTCGATACTATACGCAGAGTCCACAATGTTGGTTTTCTCGTGGGACGGCTCAAATAAACATTTTCTTCGTAATTGATCTCCGAAGATCGGCTTTCGTGTGGCATGACCAGACTTAGAAATTTAAAAAAAAGTGTTAATAAATTTATGAATAAACCATCACATTATGATTCGCCTACTAAACTATAACTAAACGTACACATTCTAAACACTCTGATTAAAATTAGACCAAAAATACTTCGCTGTACGTTTATTGGGTATGTAGACACCGGTATAAGCTTTTATAATCGGCTGTTTGAATCTATTATTTACCCCTTTGCGTTGGTTCATAAAATCCAAAACTAGGATGGTTTCCTTTCTTGTTACGTCTTTGTCGCACTGTTCCCTTAGCTGCACGGTAGTTCTTTTTAAACATGTTATTATAATATGTACAACAAATACTTTGCTCATGTGACCCTGATGCACGTTCATCTGCATGTTGTTCTTCTTCGGATTCTGACGACAAGTTGTAATCGACTTGGAGATTAACTTCAGCAGTTGTGTCTTTACTGTTAAGATTTGGACTCTTTACTTCAGCAGTTGTGTCTTTACTATTAATATTTGGATTCTTTCCGTTCATGAGGCTCTCACACTCCATTCGATTCCATCTCAATATTTCTTCTTCTGACATGGAGTTGAGTTTACAGATCGATAGCAAATGAAGGAATGTACCCCATTGATGTAAGATCATTGTAATAAATTGTGTTAGTAAAATAATTGTGTATACAGCTAAAAAAGACACCGACACAGGTTCATATTTTCCTACAATGTAAAAAGAAAAGAGTTTGTCACTATTTAATTGCAGCTGAAGCAGCGCCACCCCAAACATGAGGTTGAGCATGAAAAAAGCGAATACCACGTTATTTCTAAGCGAAGCGAGATCCTGTTCTGTTTTCTTCTTTGTTTTAGGGTCGGTATCTATCGGTGTCAGGTACTTCTCTAATATTTCCTTCCAGAACCGTTTCTCCTCGTCAGTACATAAGAAGAATTCACCTCTCTCAAAATCGGGCCAAAGCAGCCATGCGAAATAGTTAATATAATCATCCTTCTTTTTTCCTGCATGAATGACAGGCACAACGGGGATGAGTTCACCCTTTCCGGCGGACTTGTCTTTCATGAATCGCTCTTTTGAAACGGATTGCACCGGTTCCTCACAACACGAACCTTTTATTAGATCGAGAACTTTAGAGAAAAAATTCGGTTCTTTCTTTGGAGTATTCGTCTCTCCTGAACTGGCTTCGATCACAACTGTTGCTTCTCGTGTTCCCCAGGATACGTCATTAAGGTTGCAAAAAAAGTACACTGTGAGAAATATAAACGTAGAGGGTACCGTGAAATAGTACAGGAGTCCGTGAATTAAACAACCGAACTCCTTCGGATGCCAGAGTCCTGCCAGAGTGAATATAATACCAAGTCCAACCATAAACAAAACGGATGGGGAAAGAAAGTCATCGTTTACAAGATTGAGAATGGTGCCTACTGTTACTATTACCATAATGAGAGTGTATATTGAGGATAACAGTGCTGCTGCGTTCAGTTGCGTATCGTTCTTACACTTCAAGCATATTATACCGAAGATGACAATCGGTGCTATTGACAGATAAAACGAATAGGTCGCGTTGATATTGAGAACTGCTGAGTAAGATCCGGCTATCATCAAGGTCACCGTGGCGGGGGCAAGCAAACTAGACAGCAAAACCACATACTGATATACGATGAAAAGCGTACTGATGTTATCATTTACCCGGACGGTGTTTTTCCAGGAGCTAAGAAGGTCCATTATATTTGCCATTGTTGAAGGCGCCCACCGACGTCTCTGTTTAAAAAAGTCGCTGAATGTTTTAGGGGCGAAGGTGAACGCGTCTGCCCCAGCTTCGTAATCGATCTTGTGTCCACGTTGTAACAGTAATGTACAAAGCCATCGGTCCTCGCCTGAAGAGAAAAACATAATATGAGCCGAATAACGAGAAAACCAACAGTATGGTCTCTGCGTAATGTATCTAACCTGATCAGCCTGCGCGAATTAAAACGGGCCGACAGATTCCGTCGCAGGGTGATAGAGGTAAAGCGCAATGATCCCATACAAAATAAAACACACAGGAGGCGAACAGTTTCTGCCCGGGTTAGCCAGCGCGGCCTGCTTAGGCTGATCCAGGTCGATGCTTTCTGTTGGTTTTCTCGTGGAACGGCTCATATATTGACACCTTATTTAGGCCACGTCACGATAAAACGTCGGAGTTATTTTAATATAGGAAGTAGTATTGGTCATATTATATACTTGTATGATTAACCATTGGTCATAGCCGTTCTCAAGATGCTTTTAGGATGCTTGTTTGACTAGATGGCGAGTTCGGAAGATCGTGATCCGACTGATCGGAGACACGGACTGATCTTCATATTTCTTGATCGTAAAACCTCGGTTGTGACTGTGGTCCGTTTGATTAATTTATAGCTTAGCCATCTGTTATTGCCCGAAAAGATATATCAAATACATCTAACAAACCTTGTTCAAACTGGATGTAATGCCGAGCTTCTGTAGGTTTAGTTGTGTATGTCTTCATCACGTTATCATCCATTAGGGCGCTGGCTCGAAACAGTGAAAAGCATCCCGGACAGCACAGTACGCATCCCAGCACATGATCGGCAGCCTTTTGTAGCCAATGACCTATGGCATACTCGAACTGTTGGTACCACACCATAGGTCCTTAAGTGAAAAAGGTTATGTTGCTAGCTCTGGGGGTAAAGACGAGGGATATCAATCTAGAGGTCGTTGGCGCAAACCCCGGCTTGGGCCATTCAATCATTCCGATAATTGATAAAAAAAATTGTGACTAGCGTCATCGATAAGCCAAGAATGGGATAACTGTTTTATGTTGGATTGGAGCCGTTCCACGAGATAACCAACATTATGAACTCGGTGTAATATATCGACCCAGATCAGCATGCGCAGTCTGTGTAGGCTAATCCGGGCCGACACATTTCGTCTCAGGGGTATATAGGTGGAGAGTTATGATTCCTGAAACAGAAAATCCACACACAATTGTCTGTCCGGGTTATCCTGTGCGGCATGCTTATGCTGATCTGGGTCGATGCTTTTACGCAATGAGTCTACACTGTTGGTTTCTCGCGGGACGGCTTATGTGTGGATAGCTGGTGCGAGCAATCCAGGAAAATTACGTTAGCTGAACTGACCGCTGGGATATAACTGAAATAACCTGTAGAATGTTGTAAAACTTCTCTCAATCAATGTGAAGGGTTTTGCATAACTAAGATTTTACTTTTTTAGTTTACGCGATTCGACGTTTTCACTCCAGTATTGACGGTAAGGCGATAGAAAAAGTAGGTTTGTTGGTATGGTGTTATGTGCCTCTTTTAACATGTGTTTAGCTATATCACAGCGTTGCCTGGGTATTTTGGTATGAAGCTGACGGGGATCGAACTCGCAACCCCCTACACCCTCTACTACGCTATACTACTACATCACTGAAGTAATAGAGAAAGTAGAACAGTACCCAAGTTGGAAAGAACTTATATAGAAGTTATGAAGTTTAATTAACCAAGACGTACTTTTCTTAACTTTAAACGACGTGATCAACTTTGGGTAAATACAGTTTGCTTGCTACACCATTATAAGCATGTCCATAAATCATTAACGTGACCAGCCATTCAACGGCAGGCAAAATCCGTGCGCTTAATATACACTTAATTTACCCTTGAAAGTAAAAACCTTGTGCTCAATATACACTTAATTTAGCCTTGTAAGTGACATATGAGTGTTTCATACGAGATTTATTACAGAAGTGCGAAACATGCGATGCGTGCAACATGTACTTAAGC
This sequence comes from Serripes groenlandicus, assembly GCA_031761405.1. Lineage (NCBI taxonomy): Eukaryota > Metazoa > Mollusca > Bivalvia > Cardiida > Cardiidae > Serripes > Serripes groenlandicus. The sequence goes on from JASEVX010000002.1 coordinate 121,523,650, forward strand.
TACACCATTGAGCACGAAAACCAACTACGTTCAAGTGAAACGTACGTGAAATCTGTTATCAACAACTGGAAGCACACCGTAGTTTTCGGAATTTGTATCTGTGTCATTTCTCATTAATAAAGTCCTTTGATTACGTACAGGTGTAGTTCTCTGGCAGCGTCCATGCATACGTACTGGTATGGTTCTGTGTCATTGTCCATTGAGTACGTACAGGAATTGCTCTGCGTCATTGTCGATTGAATATGTACATGCATTAATTTGTGTCATTGTCCAGTGAATACGTACATGAATTGATCTGTGTCATTGTCGATTGAAAACGTACATGAATGGTTCTGTGTCATTCGTCATTGAATACGTACAATAATTGAATATGTACATGAATGGGTATGTGTCATTGTCCATTGAATACGTACAGGAATGGTTCTGTGTCATTGTCCATTGAATACGTACATGAATTGCTCTGTGTCATTTTCCAGTGAATGCGTACATGAATTGCTCTGTGTCATTGTCCATTGAGTACGTACATGAATAGTTCTGTGTCATTGTCGATTGAATACGTACATGAATTGTTCTTTTTCATTATCCATTGAATAGGTACAGGAATGGATCTGTGTCATTGTACAGTGGTACGAACAGGAAATGCTCTGTTTCATTGGCCAGTGATTACGTACTGGAATCGTCCTGTTTTCTAGATCATTGAAAATATTCAGGAATTCCGTGTCATTGTCCATTCAATACGTACCATTTCAGTGTCTTTTAAACATGGTGCCTTTTACATTCCGGAGTCACCGCCATCGTTTTTAACCAAATATCAAAGTGATATTTCAATTTTTGAAAGTGAACTGCATTGAAGTTGAATAAATTAGATGTTCACCTACCCGACCCAATTGGATGAATTCTGCCGCAGACGGCTCCGGTTTTAGGGTTCTTTTTCATCCTGTCTAACAACAAAATGACGGCGTCCGGTTTGAAATCGACGTCACCATCCAATGCCAGAATATAGGTATTTTTCATCTAACAGAGATAGAAAATGAAATAACTTTCCATCCATATCCCGCTGAATTAATGCACTGGTAACCAATGCCCCACCTAGCCCCGGTAGGTCAGTTGGTAGCGACGCGAGCTGTTAACCTGTGGGTTGTGAGTTCGAACTCTAGCTCGCCCAACATTCTTTCCGACATTTGGAAAAATCTTAAAAGCGGCGTTAATGCCGACAACGACCTATTTGACTACACGGATAATACACAAATTATACTTTAAATTATGGGTGTCTTGTATATTCTCTCACATATATAGTTATACCTTTCCCAAATACAAACACATCTGTAGCAGATGGATTTGCAACCATTGTTTCAACTTTTTTCAATAATTACACTCTCATTTTTTTCAAAGTAGTCTATCGCTGATTTGCATGATCTGGGAAAAGGTTTAATGAGACGACTATGAATACTACAATTAGCTTAATCACGTATATTGTTCATCAACACACCTATTATTTCCGCATAATATTTATCTTTACTCTGTTAATCCACCTGATAACATCAAATATGATTAATGGATAAATAAATGACTGTAGTAGCTTAATTAAATTACAAAATGCATGTCTTACCTTCTTTTGATATTCGGGTTTTAGAAATGAAAACTGTGAAGCCCTATCATTTGCTGATGGCTCTAGTATGTCATTAAGTTTCGTCATTCCAAATGTTTTAAAGCCCAGAAGGTAGTATAAATACATAACCTGTAAGAAAATATAGAATCTTACCATCATTGTCCTGTGTCTAATTGTCTTTTATAACTGCATGTATATGAATGCATAGGTTCAGCATTTTCCTTTGTCTTGTTGTCATGTATAGATGAATAGATAGGTTCAAAATTTTCTTGTGTCATATTTTCATCTTAATGAAATCTAGTAACAACATTTTCATTTGTATTTTTGTCATTTACCATAACATGTACATGAGTTCATGTATTCAACATGTGTTTGTTGCATTTCGATTTTAATGAATTCTATAACTAAATGAATCTTTTATCGAATTGTCATTCATAATAACATGTATATGAATACAATGATTTCCATATTTGTTGACATGTTTTCATTTTACGGTAATCTTTTACTAACGTATCCTTTGTCTTATTAGCATGTATCGTTACATGTACAGTCAAAGCTGTGGTAAAGACCACATCTGTATTGTAATTCCCAGACTATAACAACCACACTTTTATTTTCCTAATTATTCATTTTTTATATAAATGACCTCGTAATTAAAGACCACCTGTGAACAAGGACCATATTGTTATCTTCCTTCCCATGGGTGGTCTTTAATCACAGGTTGGACTGCATATGAATACATAGGGCCAATACATATCCCATTCCGTACTTTAATTTTAGTTTGGCATGCATACATTATTGTACCCATGATACACGTTCTTTGGTTTACTTTCATTTTAATTTTGCTGTTATACATGTATCCGTGGTAATTTTTTTATCTGACAGATTTTCATTAGTTACGATATGCAATGTAGAGCGAAACTCTCTTAAGAACGACAGTTTGATATTTTCCCTGACATCGAGCCTGATTACTTTAAGCCTAAAGCTTGTTTGTTTCGTAATCGAAGTAAAATAAATATATCTATTTTTTTTTTTTTTTTTTTTAATATATAACTTTATTAGCCACGTGCATAGATATGTGATGGTCGTGGCCATCCTCCCTCATACCTTACAATAAATCTATGTTAATGTTCGAGGCTAAACGTAGTCGATTTCTTAGACCATTATTTGAAGGGGTAATTCATTTTGTTTTACAGGAATATATATAACGTTTTATTTCTAAACATAGTTGTTTTTACAAAATCCTAAGAGTATGTCTGAGCTAGTTATTTATATAGTTGAGATCTAGTTCCCTAATCGTATTTTAAATAATTTGAAGTAAAGGTTTAACCTTTTCGCATTCATAGAACAGATGAATTAACGTTTCTTCGTTTGATTTATAAAAAGTACACACATTTGTGACTATTAATTTGATTTTAAATAAGAGAGAATTTGTCTCTATTATTCTATGAATTATTCTTCTTAGAAACCATTAAATATAAATGTCTTTTGTACAACTAAAAATACCATATGAGTCGTCCCTAGAGAAAACCAACATCGTTGAGTGTGCGTAAAGTTTCTACTGAGATCAGCCTGCGCAGTCATGCTAACCCGGACAGACACTTTTCGCCTCCTGTGGATTTTCTGTTTCGGGAATCGCTACTCTATACCTCTATTTCCCTGAAACGGAATGTGTCGGCCCGGATTAGGATGCGCGGACTGCGCAGGCTGATCTGACTCGATACATTACGCAAAGGCCACAATGTTAGGTACGGCTCAGATGTTATTTGGGCTTGTTTGTTTCGTAATCGATGTAAAATAATTAGATCTAAACTAAAATATTCACTAAATGAAAAGCTCAGAGAAAAGGATATTTTGGATGAAATGGAGCTCATTGTAGAATCCGTTATGAGCCGTTTTTACGTTTCCAACAATGTTTCCTAAGTTGTCTGCATTTAGACGCGTTAAAATATGTTTTCTAACAGAAGAAAGTTTTAACCTCTCTAGAACGAGTGTATCTCTTGCCTTGGATAGATATTACTCAGGAGAGATTCTGAGATTGTACTGTACAAACCTGCGACCAACGTTTCCCGTGTCGTATTTTGGATTTATCTTTCAAGTGTACAATCATTTTAGTACCCCCGGGCATCTTGAAGAGAAGCTGAGCACCAAAGGGCGTTGGCTTCTTTTGAGGTATGCACTCCCATTCATTCGGGTCACATCGCGTAAAAGCCCTGCAATTTGCATCGACATGTTATTATCACTCAAATATATTGTTCCGATCCTGACCTATGTGTCTATGTATCATTATTTTATGACGTCTATATTTATTGTCATTTAAATTCAAACATTTCGAAATATTATATTTGTCATAAAACGCAAGACAGATATATTGTTTCTAGAGTATATCGTCAACACTACTGTCCTGGGAGAAATTCGTCAAACCATTTACCTGCTACAGGCTACATTTAACCCTTTCCCACATACAAACATTCTGCAGCAGACGAATTTGAAAACATACAGATGAAAATAGGAAAATATAGATATTGGATAAACTTGAAAACATGTTGAGCAATTTCACCTTTTGCCACATGTTTTCAAAGTCGTCGGCTGTAGATGCGTCAAAATGCGTCTGCAGGTGGGAAAGGGTTAAACTAAAATGAGGTACGTGGATAACCTAGTCCTGACCTTTTTTTGTAAATATTTATAGCATAGTAACGTTCATTCCTTTTTTCATCAAACTGGTGACTCGATCCACGGTTAGATAACAGACATATATTCTAAATTCTACATGAAACAAATCCACCCACGTATCTCAACATTTATCTGCTGAGGCAAATAGTAAAGAAACAAAAAAAAGGGGGGGGGGGGGGTGTTTACGTGTATTTGAGCAGTAATTCGGGAAAACCAATTATTAGAAGTTTGGACTCATTTTGCCTGCGCCTCCAAGTCAAGGATTCAAATGGCTACTGACTGCTTTGTAGACGTCCCTTGAAACCCTCCATGACTTATTGGCGAACAGTTATAGCTAGATCGGACTGAGCGGTTGGTTGCAAATGCCTTCATATTTGGTTTCGTAGAGTTTCGTTGAATTTATAGAGGATATTTCATGAATGCTTATTTATTATCAGTTTTAATAAACGAGTTTTCTAAGATGGTATGCCGCGAGTCTTGGCGAGCGTCATATTCAGCTTAGTTAACGAGTTTATTAAAAGTGATAATAAATAAACACGAAAGAGATATTCTATCTATCACATAAAGTGATTTATGAGGCTTATTTCGAATAAATCGAGGGTTGAACGCAACACTGGTCTAACTAGGTTTATCATAACTTTACAGGAGGCTAAAAAAACTCTACCATTTTAACATTTTTATTATTCTTGCATCTTTTTTCACATTTTTTAACTAATAAAGTCTATTATTATTCATGGGGAAGTTTAAAAAAAGATAAGATAAAAAATAAAAGAGATATTTGAAAATGTTTGAGTTAGACCTGTTTTCCAATAAAAAATCCTGAGATTTTTATATTTTTTTTTATGCAAAACTGGTCTAACTTGAGTTAGACCAGTGTTGCATTAAGAAAACGTCAACTATTAAGAAAAATGTTTGTCAATATTGTGCTAACTTTGGACAAGTGTTTATAATTATACTGAAAAAAATATTTTTAGCATCACTGGTACATAGCTTGTCTTGTGTGTGTGTGTGTGTGTGTGTGTGTGTGGGGGGGGGGGGGGGGGGGGGGGGGGGGGTTCTCTAAAATATATACTTTGGTTTTTTTACACCCTTTGCCCTTTTTAAAGCGGCTAAAGGGTAAACAGCTACCTGTACAACGGGGCCTGTGATTGGCTGGACGCTAAACCTGGCCAACTCATCATTGACCATAGATTTATGTGTAAATGTCGAGCTTGGCCGTAAAAGCGGATTGAAATTCGGCCAATCAGGGGCTCCGTTGTGGAGGACTGTTGGGTAGTGCTTTTTTTGCACAATATTATTAATTGCGTTTTTTACAAAAATTGCTTTTATATTTTTAGTAACCAAATAAATAAATATAGTTTTACTCACATACACTTATATACACACATACAACACTATACTATAAAAAGAAAGCTGGATATGTACTTATAGAAAACGAAAATATAGTCAAAAGCGATAATAGAAAATTTAAAATATAGTCAACCCCTTTAATAAAAAAAAATTGGAGAGATAAAACAATGGCTGCTCGCCAAATGGCTTTATGCCGATAGGCGAGGGTAAATAAAACCATATGAAGAAGAAGAATATATAGCTAGGTCAAGGCATGGCTGTTGACACAGCTAGGCCAAGGCAGGACTGTTGACATAGCTAGGTCAGGACATGAATGATAACACAGCTAGGTCAGGGCATGACTGTTGACACTTCTAGGGCAGGGCATGACTGTTGACACTTCTTGGTCAGGTTTTGAATGTTGACATAGATAGCTAGGTCAAGGCATGACTGTTGCCATAGCTAGGTCAGGACACGAATGATAACACAGCTAGGTCAGTGCATTACTTTTGACACAGCTAGGTCAATACATGACTATAGACACAACTAGGTCAGGGCATGACTGTTGACACTTCTAGGTCAGGGCATGACTGTTGACACCTCTTGGTCAGGTTTTGAATGTTGACACAGCTAGGTCAGGGCATAAGTGTGGACACAACTAGGTCAAGGCATGACTGTTGACACAGCTATATCAATGCATGACTGTGGATATAGATAGCTAGGTCAAGGCATGGCTGTTGATACAGCTAGGTCAAGGCACAACTGTTGACATAGCTAGGTCAGGACATGAATGATAACACAGCTAGGTCAGTGCATGACTGTTGACACAGCTAGGTCAATACATGACTGTGGACACAACTAGGTCAGGGCATGACTGTTGATACTTCTAGGTCAGGGCATGACTGTTGACACCTCTTGGTCAGGTTTTGAATGTTGACACAGCTAGGTCAAGGCATAAGTGTGGACACAACTAGGTCAAGGCATGACTGTTGACACAGCTATATCAATGCATGACTGTGGACATAGATAGCTAGGTCAAGGCATGGCTGTTGACACAGCTAGGTCAAGGCATGACTGTTGACATAGCTAGGTCAGGACATGAATGATAACACAGCTAGGTCAGGGCATGACTGTTGACACTTCTTGGTCAGGTTTTGAATGTTGACACAGCTAGGTCAGGGCATGAATGTGGACATAGATAGCTAGGTCAAGGCATGACTGTTGACATAGCTAGGTCAGGACACAAATGATAACACAGCTAGGTCAGTGCATGACTGTTGACACAGCTAGGTCAATACATGACTATGGACACAACTAGGTCAGGGCATCACTGTTGACACTTCTAGGTCAGGGCATGACTGTTGACACTTCTTGGTCAGGTTTTGAATGTTGACACAGCTAGGTCAGGGTATAAGTTTGGACACAACTAGGTCAAGGCATGACTGTTGACACAGCTATATCAATGCATGACTGTGGATATAGATAGCTAGGTCAAGGCATGGCTGTTGACACAACTAGGTCAAGGCACGACTGTTGACATAGCTAGGTCAGGACATGAATGATAACACAGCTAGGTCAGTGCATGACTGTTGACACATCTAGGTCAATACATGACTGTGGACACAACTAGGTCAGGGCATGACTGTTGACACTCCTTGGTCAGGTTTTGAATGTTGACACAGCTAGGTCAGGGCATGAATGTGGACATAGATAGCTAGGTCAAGTCATGACTGTTGACATAGCTAGGTCAGGACACGAATGATAACACAGCTAGGTCAGTGCATGACTGTTGACATAGCTAGGTCAATACATGACTATGGACACAACTAGGTCAGGGCATGACTGTTGACACCTCTAGGTCAGGTTTTGAATGTTGACACAGCTAGGTCAAGACAAGAATATGGATGACATGAATATGGACAAAGATAATTCAGGGCATGAATGTGATAAAAGCTAGGTTGGGGCATGAATATAATGGACACAGCTTATTTAAGGCATGGATATGAACAAAGCTAAGTCAGGGCATTAATGTGGATAAAGCTAGGTCATGGCATGAGAATGGACAAAGCTTAGTCAAGGCATGAATATAGACAAAGCTAATTCAAGGCTACACATGGATAAAGCTAAGTCAGGGCATGGATGTGGACAAAGCTAAGTCAGGGCATGAACAAAGACAAAGCTAAGTCAGAGCATAAACATTGACAAAGCTAAGTATGAAAATGGATGTGGGCAAAGCTAAATCAGGGCATGAATGTGGACAAAGCTAAGTCAGGGCATGAACATGGGAACAGCTAGGTCAAGGCATTAAATTGGACATAGCTACATATAGGTCAGAAAATGAAATTTGCCACAGCTAGCTCAAGGCATGACAGTTAGCACAGATAAGTCATGAATGTATCTTCATCTATCATATGCAGTGGACACTCAGTTGATAGTTTCTATGTTAAGAACTCCATTCACAGACCAGGTTATTTACTTCAGCTCATATACATTCTTTGCATGTGTAATAACATTCTGCAACTACTAGGATAGTCTGCAACATTGGACAAGCAAAGGCCCTATGAATGTCAAGGTCATGATTGGTTGGATGAATGAATATCTCATTTGAGGCATTTTGGAAGGAAGGACAGAATGATGATTGTGACACAGATAATACATGGTCAACTAAAACCATTTTTATGCTATGTACTATTCAAAGTTCTTGCCATGTTAAATAAAATTAACCCTTGGAATGACGAAACCGATCTGCAAAGGGAGAAGTTTGGAATATTTTTCTCAAGAATGTATCATGGATGTTATTGGATGAACTTACTATTTCTGAAGAAATATATATTGTTTCAAACTTTCATGATCGTTCAATAAACTGTTCACAATCTATTAGAAAATCTTCAACATGAATCAATGCTTCAAAATTATCAGAATTTATCATTTTCCACCAACAAACAATGTCTTCTCTGAAAACATAGTTTCCAAACTTCACATTATGCTCTGAAAAAATTCTAGTATCAAAGTAAACACATATTGTTCCTGTGTAGCTATATATAGGGAATCGCATCATGCAGTACTAAATATATTATATTACAAAATATCTTTTAAACAATGTAACACCTCGAAAATTGGAAGTGCAATGCAGGTACATTGTGTGAAAGGGATTGATTGTTCATTTCAATACAGTCCTTTTTTCCACTATAGTTTTCAAAATGTGTTACCTTCAAAGGTGTCTAAAGTAGCATTGGAGAATGTGTTAAAACAGAAGCCAAATGAGATGTAGAGAAGGTTTCTTAAGTGCAATTTCAATTATTGAAAGATTGGAATCATTCTCATTAAAAGATGTTCAAGCTATTTCCCTTATTTATAAAATATTGAAGTGTTGTCACAAAAACTTTTATTTTTACTCTGACAGGATAAAACAAAGTTACTAATCTAAGTTAAACTATTGTAATTTTGTGTACAATGACAAATTGAAAAAATTATGTCCTAACTCTGATGTAACCATAAACAAAACTTGAATTTAAATATGCAACACTGTGCTAACTCAAGTTAGATCACTGTTGCATAATTTTTTTTTTTTTTCCAAGTTAGACCAAAATGCCAACTGACCCCTAAACCCCTTAAATCTCAGAACCTGACCCTTATTTTTCACTTGCAGATGTATGCCATGGTATACTTCTGAAAAATGTAAAAAAGTCATTTTTGAAAAAAAATGAGTTAGACCAGAGTTGCGTTCACCCCTCGAAATGTACACGAAATTTGCCGGTTTTGGCGCCAAAATGACTAACATTATAACGTCAAACTTCAGACGTGAAGTCATTTTCATAGTTTGGTTTCCGCGTTGTAGCATTGACTTGAGCGCAAGACTTGAAACCAAACTAGTAGTGTCATATGATATTCATGGGATTTTGACACTCCTAAAAGAGGGCTTTATGTAATCAAATACAATACCTTGTAGCCTCTTTGTTGCACTCAAGAAACTGCATCACATATTTGTTTGGCTGTATGAACTTCTGCCCATTCTTCGTGACGGTATCAAATGCATCGTCGAAGATTATGTGAACTGAAATGTGTATTAACGGAAAACTATTTTAAAAACAGGTTTTGTTTGTCAAGTTATAGAACATATCATGTTTTATTGGTATTTTCGCCTTTTTAAACAATTAACCTCAGATATATCACGGCGTCATATCACTTGCTCATGATCCCTGTGTCACAAACCAATACTAGGCAATGAAATGTGCCTTCCCCACGGACACTTCATCGCGAGCGGCGATCTAACTTGGGATGCCGCCGGGTCTGCAATCCCCGTGCTTACAACTCAGTCAATGCTGATTTCTAATGACTGAAAAGCGAAACTTTTTTTTATTGTGCGACCACAAGGCGATGATTCCGTGATTTAAAAGTTCAAGGTGAAAAAACACTGGTAATTTAACCATTCCCACATATAATACATCTGCAGGTGACGACTTTAAAAACATTTAGACAAAATATGGACAATGTCTACACATGAAAGTGTAATTATTAAATAGTGATGAAAACATCTTGGCAAAAGTATTTATAATTTAAAAGTGCATGGAGTAGAAATATCGGTATTTAACCATTCCCACATATAATACACATGCAAGTGACAACTTTACAAACATTTAGACAAAATATGGACAATGTCTACAAAAGAAAGTGTAGTTATTTTGAAAAAAAATATTGTTGAAAACATATTGGCAAAAGGATTGGTCACAAACTTATGTGGTTGATAATGTTAATTCCTATATCGCGGAATACCGACACCAAATATCACCTTTTGTTTTTAACCCTTTCCCTCAAAGAAATCATCTACGCAAAAATATGACAACTATTGAAAAGCGCATAATTATCTCAGAGTTGAAAACATGATTGCAAAAGAGGAAATTTCTCATAAAGAGCAATATTTCTTTTTGCCATTATGTTTTCAAAAGTCGTCTGCTGTACGTGTAAAAATGCTTCTGCAAGTGGAGAAATGGCTAATTTATAAATACAGTCAAACCTGTGTGTAACGACCACCTACGGGAGATGAACAATCTGGTCTTTGGTGAACTTAAACTATGGTCGCTATATACAGAGAATTGCTGTTCCAAGGTGGTCTTTAGCACAGGTTCTACTGTACATGGAGAAGTCGTTATTACATCTCTATACATGAGTAGCGACTAATGTAGACTAAGATTACACAGCACGAATGTGAAGGCTGATGTTAGACTATATAATTCGTAAAGGTGATTTAAAACGGAGATTACGGATATCATAAATGTGATTTGAGGCCGCGTTAATGAGATCGTTGATGACAATGAACGCCTTCCCATATACAACAAATCTGTAGCAGACGACTATTATATTATGCAGGAACAAATGTGCAAAATCTCTATGAATAATGATAATAGAGTATTATTTAATAGAGCTTGAAACAATTGTGACAAAATGAGAAATTGCTCATCATGAGCAATATCTCCATTTGCCATAATGTTTTCAAAAGTCGTCTGCTGCGTCTTTCTGTGGAAAAGGGTTATTTAATAAAACTTACTTTCCGGGGTAAAACTATCCGGATCATGATCCGGATCATGATGTTTTTTCTTCTCCAGGGCCTTTACATTTGCAGCATAGTGTAAGTCCAATCTGAAGAAAAGAATGGTATCATTTAGTCTGTCCGTACAATAAGGTAGAGGTGACAATTCTAAACAGTGTAGGTTCAGATAAATGTCGGACAGCTCGCCCTAAAACATCTTCCTCAACAGGTGAGACAACTTGCCCCAATCAAACTTGGCCTCAGACATATACCTCAAACATGAGACAAATCGCCCCAAGAAAGCTACCATAAATATGAGACAACTTGCCCTAATCAAACTCGCCCCAAGAGAACTACATCAAGTATGAAAATATGAGACAACTTGCCCCAATCAAACTCGGCCTAAGACATCTACCTCAAACATGAGACAAATAGCCCCAAGAAAACTACCATAAATATGAGACAACTTGCCCTTATCAAACTCGCCCCAAGAGAACTACCTCAAATATGAAAATATGAGACAACTTGCCCAAATCAAACTCGCCCCGAGAAAACTACCTCAAATATGAGACAATTCGCCTAAATAAAACTCACCCCCAAAAAAACTACCTCAGATATAAAGACAACTCCCACAAAAAAACTCGCCCTTATACAAAAACCTCCAATATGAGACAACTCGCCCAATTCAAACTCGCCCTAAGACAACTTCCTCAAATATAAGTGAATTTGTCCCAATCAAACTCGCCCTAGGAGAACTACCTCAAATATGAATGAACTTGTCCCAAACAAACTCGCCCTAAGAGAACTACCTCAAATATGAGACAAAACTCGCCCTTATACAAAAACCTCCAATATGAGACAACTCGCCCAATTCAAACTCGCCCTAAGACAACTTCCTCAAATATAAGTGAATTTGTCCCAATCAAACTCGCCCTAAGAGAACTACCTCAAATATGAATGAACTTGTCCCAAACAAACTCGCCCTAAGAGAACTACCTCAAATATGAGACAACTCACCCATATCAAAATCGCCCCAAGAGAACTACCACAATTATGAGACAATTCGTCCAAATCAAACTCGCCCTAAGAGAACTACCTCGAATATGAGACAAATCACCCATATCAAACTCGCCCTAAGAGAAATACCTCAAATATGAGACAACTTGTCAAACTCAAACTCGATACCGGTTCAGATCACCATTTGTGTTTGTTTGTTTGTATGTATGTTTTATCTACGCCGCTTTAAAAAAAAAATCAGTTATACCTCGAAGTTTTCTGGTTATATAATTATTGGTCCATTATTCCCGACACCAACGAGTCAGTCGTAATGCTAAACCCACAGCCCTGACCACCAAGGAGGAAAAGCCAGTACTTTCGTTGATAAAATCTTTGGTATGACCCGATATGGGATCGAACACGTAACATGCCGCACAGAGGCAGACACTTAACCACTACACCACCAAGGCGGTTCAGATCACCATCTTCTCTTATTTAACTTGACGGAAACGTTTAAAAGCTCATGTAAACAATGTGTGATCAATACTCAAACTGATCTGGATCTACACAATGCACATTTGTTAACATATTACATTTTCCCATGGACTGGCCCATGTATTTAACAACAGACCAATTCAATTTGTTTTCATAAGATTTTGAAATTATATCTAAACATTCCCTTCATAGAAAAGGAGTTTGCCGCCACTGCTAGTATTGACAACTTACTTTCAAAACATTGAGGTCAAAAGGTAACATTATGTATAATAAGTGGTTTCTTAAACACATAATTCGTTATAGAATATGCTCTTTTTTTTAGATACTGCATTTCTATGTGTCGTAGATGTAAATGTAACTGATTTGTCCTTCATTTGTTTGTTTGGTTTAGTTTTGTTTTTTGCCAATTTTGGGGAAAGTCTAGAAGGGGAAATGTAATACATGGTTCCATACAACATGAATTACCCGCCTTGTCAGGCCGTTTGGATATAACTATGATAAGCATTAAATTCATATACAAAACAGTTAGAAACTAAACAAAATTGAGTGTTTTATTATGTATGTACATGTAGTTGTTTAATCATAGTTTATTTGATATTTATCTTTTCAAAATAAAATAAAAATTCCAATCAAAATGGCCGCCAAGGGAAGTAAATATTGTAGTTTCGGAAACTCAATCCGATACCCAGCTTACTTAGCAAATTAGAAGGTCTGGTAAGAAGCCAACTCTAAACCCAATAGAAATTAAGCTATAGTAACTTAAATCACCTGAATAAAGATTTCAAATGTTGTTGCATCTCAAATTTTTCCTCATGCCACATCGTAGTGCACAATTTGATTTGGG
>JASEVX010000002.1:121537322-121659822 GCA_031761405.1 Serripes groenlandicus
CCCCTTGCATGAGTGACATCTTTATGGATTCAAAATCCATTGGTACGCATGACGCAACATCCGGTATGATACCATTCAACGTGAATATTCCTGTACAGTTTAGATAAATCAAACAGGAAGTTATTGGAGAGATTAATATGATGGACAAGCTGAACGAAAACTGTTGCATATGTAGCTTACAAGCAAGAAGGCTGGCGTACGAGAACACAAACGAAAGGAAAAGTGTACACAGCACGATGTAGTTCTCACTCCAAAAATCAACGATTCTTGTTAGGAAAGCAATTTCCTCTTCTGCATAAATCCTCTCGCACTCAGAAAATCCTACTTTACACAACAGTTGGAAATCGATCCCATAACTCTTGCAGTACAGTCGTATCATATCATCTGGCTCGTAGTCCTTAGAGCACGTGATGTTGTGTGTTGCGTTCGTAATTGTCACTGTATTTTCAGTTTCAGTTAATATGAAATTTAGTAAAATGTCTGTCGTTGTATTAGGCAGCATTTGGCAACACATGGTGTTTCCATCAATGCATATCAGATGCATCGTTGTGCCGTTCGAAGAACACTCCAGAAGAAGAGTGTTGTTGGTTTCCTCTTTTGTTAGACAAGTGTATGTATTTTCTGCGTGAACAAATGAAAGAATATCTTCCGTAACGTTGGTAACATTATTTGTAACTGATTCAAGTGTAGCACTTCCTAAGTCGTATATTGGCATGCTGGTAGGTACCACAGTCGTGTTAAGCAATGGACTTGCTGTTGAATTGAGTGAGACTGCTGGACTAGCTATATTGGTACGTTTTATGTCCAATATGTCACGTTGTGTTACGAAAAACGCAAAACAAACGAGTGTCACTAATTTTATCATGATGATAACTACACTGGTCTTGATTCTGGTCTTTTCTAATTTTCTCCGTACTCGATCTAGATTGAATGTATGCCAGAACACTGTAATGCTACCAGAGACGAAGTTCTCCCACCACTCTAACGATATTAGAAACACGGTGATTGGGTACATAATTCTCAGTTTTAAGATACCAATATCGTCTGTATCTATCACGTCTTTTGTTATTATATACACGTACGCAACGAATGTCCCGCCCAATTGTGCAGCGAGGGCAATGCACGTTATAAGCAGAGGCACTATCGAACACTTAATTTTCATCAGGAAGCTAAGAAAGCTTGGCACAATGGCCACATTCAGTAGGATTATGTTTCCCCGGAAAGCGTCAAAGTTCGGCAGTATATTAAAGATGAGAATCCCTACACCCAGCATGTGCAGAATGCCAATCATCACAACCTATAAGAAAATAAGAAATAAGTCGCGTATTGCAAACATTGGGCCGAGCCCCGGTAGCTCAGTCGGGAGCGACTCGGGCTGTCAATCCAGGGTTTTGAGTTCGAACCAAGGCTCGGCCAACATTCTTTCCATCGTTTGACAAAAGACATTGTGACGCGCGTTATTCCTATTTCACAAATAGGCTACAGTCTATGTGGAAAAGCAGCCAGTTGCTTGCGAAGATTGTTGTGTAGATTACTGGTGTTAGAAAGCCAAGAAACAGATGAAAAGGTGAACTGGCTGCCGTGATATGACTGAAAAATTGTTGAAAACGGCGTTAAACCACAATCAATCAATCAATCAATTGCAAACATTGATCTTGTTGTATATCCGTTTCAGTTGTCCTCCTAGAAAACCAACATTAATGTAATTATAATGCGTGTGGAAAATCAAAAGACTTGGGCCAGGTTGTTCAACTTGGGGTTAAATTTTAACCAGGGTTTTCTGTTGCATAAGCGCTAAGGTTTGAAATGAATGCTGCTTTACAGGAGTTTCTTTTTTTTAATGAAGCTTTACGTCGCTTTACATCGCTTTCAACAATGTGTCGGTTATATCACGGCGTTTCCTTGTTAAGTTACCAGTACTACTGGTCCATTTATCCTGACATCAGCAAGGCAGTCGTAATGCTATTCCCGCAACCCTGAACTCCAAGAAAGGCAGCCATTTTACTACCATTTTTAAAGTGTTTGGTATGAACATCATTAATGACTAACTAGTAGCACTAAATATATTGCGTTTTGTCAAAAGGTTGCGTCTATGTGTTTATTACAAGTGAGCAGACAGTGAAGTGAATACCTACCACAACTAGGTATCGTTTCTGCAGCAATTGTAAATAAGTATAACGACATAGGCGGACATTAATATTCAAAACGTAAGTGTTTGATAAATGAGCCCAGTGTCTACCAATAAAACAACACAGTCGGACATTACATATTCAGGACGTAATCATTTGATAGATAAGCTACGTCTCTGCCTACAATGACATATATAACGACATAGTCGAACATATTCAGGACGTAAGTGTTTGTAACTAAGTATAACAACATAGGCGGACATTAATATTCAAAACGTAAGTGTTTGATAAATGAGCCCAGTGTCTACCAATAAAACGACACAGTCGATCATTAAATATTCAGGACGTAAGTATTTGATAAATAAGCTACGTCGCTGCCTATATAACGACATAGGCGGACATTACATATGCAGGACGTAGGTATTTAATAAATAAGCTATGTCGCTGCCTATATAACGACATAGTCTGACATTAAATATTCAGGACGTAAGTATTTGATAAATAAGCTACGTCGCTGCCTATATATCGACATAGGCGGGCAATAAATATTCAGGACGTAAGTGTTTGATAAATAAGCTACGTCGCTGCCCATATAACGACATAGTCGGACATTAAATATTCAGGACGTAAGTGTTTGTAAATAAGTATAACGACATAGTCGGACATTACATATTCAGGACGTACGTGTTTGATAAATAAGCTACGTCGCTGCCTACGTAACGACATAGGCGGACAATAAATATTCAGGACGTAAGTATTTGATAAATAAGTATAACGACATAGGCGGACATTAAATATTCAGGACGTAAGTGTTTGATAAATAAGTATAACGACATAGGCGGACATTAAATATTCAGGACGTAAGTGTTTGATAAATGAGCCCAGTATCTACCAATAAAACGACACAGTCGGACATTACATGGGTCATTATCAAAATTTATATACATTGTGGTTTAAGATGTTCTGTAAAATAAAGATTGATGGATTTCATTTGTTTCTGCCGTAGAACTTTCATTAACATTATAACTTTGCTATATATAAATATGCAATCAAAAAATTGTCCTGTTTGAGAGTTTGACACTTTTTTAGAAGGTCCGCACACACTTTGTTGTCTGTGGTGTTACTATCATATAATCACACACTGATCAAATACAATCATAGTTTTAATACTTCCAAGTCACTGGATATCATTATATGAATAAGATTATCATAACTAGACAAAAAAATGAATTTCATTGGTTAATCAGATTAGAGGTTTCAAGGTAGTTAAGAGGTCAAAATTAATATGGGTCAGTTTGTGATATCTTACAACATTGACAGAGTAGTAAAAATAAATGAAGGAAAGAGCTAAAGATAGCCATCAAATTGTCTCCTGACAATAACAAAACTATGAACGCAAAAAAGAGGGATTTAACGTTTGAACGTTTGCCGCCTTTTAAATTGTCTGTGGTGTTACATTTTTGTCTGTGGTGTAACTATATAAATGAGAAGGACAGATAAAAGGAGTCGACTGTTTTTTTTTTTATGTTTGGTGAACAATTAATATTAAACATAGCTGGAAATCAGCAATATTCAGGATTTAATTCAAGCAATTTTCATGTATTTTTACAAAAAAAGTGTATTTGTCTTTGGTGTTATGGTAAAATGTCTGTGGTGTTGCTTTTTGAAACAAATATTGCCTGCATAAATAGTGTGACATTTTTTTTTCTTTATTTATGTGAACTATACTGACATTCCAATGTGTGATATATGTCAATAATTTCTTCTAGACAACAAATGTTATGAATAAAGAAAATATCAGAAACAAAGGGCATATTTTTCTGTGGTGTTACCAAAATCATTTTGTGGTGTTACTTTTCTGAAGGTAACACCACAGAAAGTAACACCATAGACAAACCAGTGCATCAATTTTCGATAAAAAATAATAAAGGATCCCCGTCTAATTTTTAAATGTACTTCCTGTTAAACACAAGAGTTGAAATATTATGAATTAACAAAAATCTTGCCAGCTTCTTGTATTAAGAACTAGTCACATGAACACCACAGACAATTATTTTTTATACTACTCTAATCCCACTTACCTTCTTTTTTTTTTGGCCAATTCTTGGCATGTTTTTCTAATTTCGTCTGCTCATGGCATGAACAGGATATGGAGTTCTGGGAGAAACTATTATCATTAAAATAGGGCAAGAAAGACAACTCTTATTCATCATAGTCATATATGGTTACACCACAGACATGAAAACTCGGGACAGGGCTTTGAAGCCAATTTTAGGATAAATCGCCACAGATTTTGAGGATTTTTTTTTTGAAAATTTAACAATTAATTGGGCAAAGAAAACTTGGACTGAGTCAAAATATCAATATCATCATTTTTAAGGGAATACCAAAAAAGGAAAATTAAATTTAAGAAAAATAACAGTGAAAAATGTGAAAAGTTTGTCCTTTAAGGAGGTATAAATCAGTTATGTCAATTAGATATGCACAGTTATCTATAAAGTTGAAGGAAATACATTGTATATTATGCAAAAACATCTTGTTTGCAATGAATTTTATTAGCAAAGAGTTTTTATACAAAAATAACAGAGAAGTGCATGTTTTTTGATAATGACCCACATATTCAGGACGTAATCATTTGATAGATAAGCTACGTCTCTGCCTACAATGACATATATAACGACATAGTCGAACAATAAATATTCAGGACGTAAGTGTTTGTAAATAAGTATAACGACATAGGCGGACATTAATATTCAAAACGTAAGTGTTTGATAAATGAGCCCAGTATCTACCAATAAAACGACACAGTCGATCATTAAATATTCAGCGGTAAGTATTTGATAAATAAGCAGGACGTAGGTATTTAATAAATAAGCTATGTTGCTGCCTATATAACGACATCGTCTGACATTAAATATTCAGGACGTAAGTATTTGAGAAATAAGCTACGTCGCTGCCTATATAACGACATATGCGGACACTAAATATTCAGACAAAAATGTGCGTTATTTGGTCCTCTTGCATGTTTATTTTTATAGCATTGATGGATTGTTTGGTGTTTTACGCCGCTTTTAACAATTGTTCAGTTATATCACGGTGTTTCCTTGGTAAGTACTCCTGGTCAACTTATCCTGACACCAGCCAGTCAGTCGTAATACTGTCCCCGCAACCCTGAGCACAAAGGAAGGCAGCCATTTTACTACCATTTTTAAAGTGTTTGGTATGAACGTCATTAATGACGAACTAGTGGCACTAAACATATTGCGTTTTGTCAAAAGGTTGCGTCTATGTCTTTATTACACGTGAGCAGACAGTGAAATGATTACTTACCACAGCTAGGTATCGTTTCTTCAGCGATTGCGTGGCTCCAAACAGGATTTTAACAAGCGATGCTATCAGCGTAACCCCAGACGGCACACCGATACACAGTAGTAGGTTCACTGTGTTCATTTTGTCTTCACGGTCCTGTTTAATGTAACGTAATCAGTTGAAAGTATTTATATATATATATCTTAATTAGACGTAATTCATTAATATTTTTCAGTTATTTTATTGTCTTAACCATTTCTGTATGTATATTTGTGTTTATCAACCATGAGCTAGTTATGCCTAAGTTGAAAATAAAATGTCTGTTCTGTTCAAGAATAAAATGACTATGATCGTAACATACAAACCTTGCTATATGTATCAATCAGCGTACGAAACAGCAACTTCATAAGCGTTCCGGATCCGAGTATAATCGCAAACAGAAAGAAGAACATCAATAACCGACAGAAACGTAAAACGTATTTCTCTATTATCTTCTCATCCTCTGCATCGTATGCCCTGTGTAGGACGAGATGAATGGACATACAATCATCTTGGAATAATAAAGGGTTTTACAAGAAAATTTACATGGTCAACAAAATACACTTTATCTCGAGAAAGTTTTGGGATTTGGTTTTTAAATGAAATCACATTTCTCTTAGATTTTTGTATGTCCATAGACTCGGGTAAAATAAGAGATTGCTGTATACGCTAAAGAATGCATCATAAAAGGTAAACACAATGGTACAAAACCGCCTTATGACGAAATTGATTCAATTTGCTGGTTCCAAATTATTCCAAACAATTAGGAACCAGTATCTATAATAGTATCAGAAATACGATACTTAATGAAAGAAATACTTCTCATAACTTCTTTTTAAAAAATCGCATCTGAAAAATAAATGTCTCAGACAGCCGTACTTATTGTGTCATATGATGTATTTGTTTTACTAATACCAGTGTATGCCAAGGCCAAATATATTTTGATCTGATGTCAACAGTTTGTAATAGTTACTAATGTAATGACGCTTTTACGTCATCTTTCCTAAAATTGATAACATATTTTCATATAATTGAGCCGTCCCGCGAGAAAACCAAAAGTATGTACTCCGCATGAAGTATCGACCTGGATCAGCCGAAGCATGACGCGCATGCTAATCCAGATAGAAACTTTTCGCTTCCTGTGGATTTTCTGTTTCAGGAATCATTACGCTATACCTCAATAACCCTGAGACGGGATGTGTCGCACAGGATTAGCCTGCGCCGACTGCGCAGGCTGATCTGGGTCGATACATTACGCAGAGTCCATATTGTTGGTTTTCTCGTGGGACGGCTCATATTTGTACTATATATTGAGTGCTGAATGTGTGGTTGTGTGTATTTGGGTGTGTTTGTGTGGGTGTATTTGGGTGTATTTTGGATGTTTCTTGTAACCGAGACGATATAGTATCGCTGATAATTTACATTCCATGATTCCTAGAAAGAACATACATAGATAACCCAAAACTTTAATAAATTACCCTGTGTGTTACCTATTGTCATGACATTTCCTGCACTCATATAACAATGGACTAATGATTAAAAAAAGTAGATAATGCATAATATACCTATACCTAATATAGTCGCTGAGCTCGTCAAGAAGCTATGCCTTTTTTCATAATATTCTTACGAAATCGTTAAAGAATCGATGATTTTGAGGATATAAATATGTTATGTATATTTATTATTAATTTCCGTACGTCATAATAGACCATAGCGATACAAATTCCAAATAAATAGTTGCCATGCTAAAAAACACGAATTGAACATTGTCATCGTCATTTTTAAAATCTATATGTTATGCCCAAAGTATGTTGTTTAATATTTATACAAACATTTTACGTTTTTTTCGTAAAAAAGTAGCACCTGTAGATACATTTACTTTACCTACCATTTCCCCATTGACAATTTAAGGTATAATAATGTAAAAAGTAATATTATATAGTCAGGTGCGAGCTCGCAACGGATATCAAATGATAAAGATTGTCCGAAAAATAAGATTGGAAATAGTTAAACTTACAAAGACTCGTGATCCCGTTCTTGCTCTGCTTTCATTTTTTCTTTAGCTTCTCTAAAAAAAGAAAATAGAAAAAAGAAAGAAATTACGCTGTTAAACCCACATGTCATGAGTTCATACATGTTGAGATTACTTTTAATTTACTGTATTACGTATTGACTATTATATTATTATTTTTTCAAACATAAATGTGCTTATTTATAGGTATGTGAAGTTGGCACGAAGTTCGATATTCGGTAATCGATATTCAATATCGATATGAATTTCGAGATGAAAATGAATATAGAGCCAGCACCAGATTCGTGAACTCCGTTACACATTGAAATATACGTTACCTTCATTGTTTAGTAGGACGAATATCGATTAGAATATAGATCTAAATGTCTAGCCAGGTCGATATTCGAGAAAATGTTGATTTCGTCTTTCCGAACATGTATAAGAGCCAATACCGATTTGAATATAGATCTGAATATCGGTCAAGGTCAATTTTCGGGGAAATGGTGATTTTGTCTTTATGATCACGTAGAAGGCCGAATACCGATTTGAATATCGATCGATCTGAATATCGATATTCGAGAAAATGGTGATTTCGTCATTCTGTTCATGTGGAAGTGTGAATACCGATTTGAATATAGACCTGAATATCGAGCCGGGTCGGTATTCGGGGAAATGGTGATTTTGTCGTTTTGATCATGTTGAATTGCGAATACCGATTTGAATATCGATCATGGTGAATATCGAGCCAGCTCAAAATTCGAGAAAGTGGTTTGTTTTTTAAATCATGTTTAAGAGCGAATACCGATTTGAATATAGTTCTGAATATGCGGATATTGTCTTTCTGATCATGTAGAAACTAGAATACCGATTTGAATATACAGTAGATGTGAATATCGAGCCAGATCGATATTCGAGAAAATGCTGATTTCTTCTTTCTGAGCATGTGGAAGCTCGAATAACGATTGAAATATCGATCTGAATATTGAGCAAGCTCGATATTCGGAAAAAATGGTGATTTCGTCTTTATGATAATGTAGAATTGAGAATATCGATTTGAATATCGATGTGAATATCGAGCCAGTTCGATATTCGAGGTAATTGTAATTTTGTCGTTTTGATCATATAGTGCGTATACCGATTTGAATATCGATGTGAATATCGAGTCAGGTCGATATTCGAGAAAATGTTGATTTTGTCGTTTTGATCATGTAGAAGTGCGTATACCGATTTGAATATCGATGTGAATATCGAGTCAGGTCGATATTCGAGAAAATGGTGATTTTGTCGTTTTGATCATGTAGACATGCGTATACCGATTTGAATATCGATGTGAATATCGAGTCAGGTCGATATTCGAGAAAATGGTGAGTTTTGTCATTCTGATCAGGTATAAGAGCGAATCGATCTGAATATCGAGCCAGATCTATTTTCGGGAAAATGGGGATTTCATCTTTCTCATCATGTAGAATTGTTACTTTCGATTTGAGTTTAAATGTAAATGTCGGGCAATGTCGATATTCGGGAAAATTGTCCTTTTGTTCTAAAGATATCTTACCTTAAATCTTCCAAAAATCTCTAGCCCGTTGACAGAAAAAGTTAGAGTGGTAATCCGCTTGTTGGACGGTACCCCTATATATGGGTACTGTCTATAGCCATGTGCATTTTGAGAAATCGTACAACAATTGGATCCCTGATTATAAACAATATGACAGAGTAAAGCTGGGAACCAAAAATCGAGATGGCTTTTTTTAACCCTCAACAAAAAAGTAGTGTCAATTATCAGGCAATATAACTACATTTTCGAAAACATTGGTGAATCAAGATATCTGAATATTATAAAAGGACTGTAAAAAGGCAGCATTAGTGGTTAAAGTATTACGTTTACAATTTTGCGTTGAAGTTTGGATTAATATATTCATAAACAATGTATGAATATATACCAATTGTTTACATGTTTCAATCATAAAGAATTTAATTTTTAGAAACGAATTAATATTGACACTATTAAAATTCTTACGTTATTATGTTTCCTAAAATTTCGTTTAATATAAAATCGTATTACGGCAATTTTGATGATATCACGTGACATTTTGATTTTCTTGATCAGAAGTGGTTTCGTGGATGTTTGGTAGTATTAACAATAATGTTAGGCATTATTGTTAATACTACCAAACATCCACGAAACCACTTCTGATCAAGAAAATCAAAATGTCACGCTGGTTCCAAATTATTCCAAACAATTAGGAACCAGTATCTATAATAGTATCAGAAATACGATACTTAATGAAAGAAATACTTCTCATAACTTCTTTTTAAAAAATCGCATCTGAAAAATAAATGTCTCAGACAGCCGTACTTATTGTGTCATATGATGTATTTGTTTTACTAATACCAGTGTATGCCAAGGCCAAATATATTTTGATCTGATGTCAACAGTTTGTAATAGTTACTAATGTAATGACGCTTTTACGTCATCTT
The DNA here is from genome assembly GCA_031761405.1 of Serripes groenlandicus. NCBI lineage: Eukaryota > Metazoa > Mollusca > Bivalvia > Cardiida > Cardiidae > Serripes > Serripes groenlandicus. Next base: position 121,547,289 of record JASEVX010000002.1, read on the forward strand.
TCCTAAAATTGATAACATATTTTCATATAATTGAGCCGTCCCGCGAGAAAACCAAAAGTATGTACTCCGCATGAAGTATCGACCTGGATCAGCCGAAGCATGACGCGCATGCTAATCCAGATAGAAACTTTTCGCTTCCTGTGGATTTTCTGTTTCAGGAATCATTACGCTATACCTCAATAACCCTGAGACGGGATGTGTCGCACAGGATTAGCCTGCGCCGACTGCGCAGGCTGATCTGGGTCGATACATTACGCAGAGTCCATATTGTTGGTTTTCTCGTGGGACGGCTCATATTTGTACTATATATTGAGTGCTGAATGTGTGGTTGTGTGTATTTGGGTGTGTTTGTGTGGGTGTATTTGGGTGTATTTTGGATGTTTCTTGTAACCGAGACGATATAGTATCGCTGATAATTTACATTCCATGATTCCTAGAAAGAACATACATAGATAACCCAAAACTTTAATAAATTACCCTGTGTGTTACCTATTGTCATGACATTTCCTGCACTCATATAACAATGGACTAATGATTAAAAAAAGTAGATAATGCATATTATTATATAACCTATAAATAGACGCCTTTTCATTGGCTAAAAAGTAATTTTTTAGAAAAAATATCTAGCGATATTGACCGTTTTTTTCTGATATTGACCCGTTTTATTCTGATATTGACCCGTTTTATAAATAGTAACAGGGGAAGACCGGGGAATCCCACGAGCCGCCTATTAATATCCTTCGCCTTTATCCGTACGCTACGGAATGTTCCGAGGTGCGTTCCGAATGACCACGGAAACTTCCGAGTGGTCATTCCGGTGACGTAATTTTTTTTAAATGACGTCATGCACGTGCATTACCAACATTTTAGACGCGCGTTTTAGACTGTTATCATGTCAAAAACGTACTGTTATCATGAGACAGAAATTTATACAACATACAACAGAAATGTTCCTTGAGTGGTCCTCTGTTTTCTTTTCAGTTGATTAATATCAAAACAATATGATAAATTAAGGGTTATATAATAAAACAGTTATGGACTTTTCAGCTGTTATACATGATGTTGATATGCACCAAAAAAATCATTATTGACCTCGGCTATCGCCTCGGTCAATAATGAATTTTTTGGTGCATATCACATCATGTATAACAGCTGAAAAGTCCATAATTGTATAATATACCTATACCTAATATAGTCGCTGAGCTCGTCAAGAAGCTATGCCTTTTTTCATAATATTCTTACGAAATCGTTAAAGAATCGATGATTTTGAGGATATAAATATGTTATGTATATTTGTTATTAATTTCCGTACGTCATAATAGACCATAGCGATACAAATTCCAAATAAATAGTTGCCATGCTAAAAAACACGAATTGAACATTGTCATCGTCATTTTTAAAATCTATATGTTATGCCCAAAGTATGTTGTTTAATATTTATACAAACATTTTACGTTTTTTTCGTAAAAAAGTAGCACCTGTAGATACATTTACTTTACCTACCATTTCCCCATTGACAATTTAAGGTATAATAATGTAAAAAGTAATATTATATAGTCAGGTGCGAGCTCGCAACGGATATCAAATGATAAAGATTGTCCGAAAAATAAGATTGGAAATAGTTAAACTTACAAAGACTCGTGATCCCGTTCTTGCTCTGCTTTCATTTTTTCTTTAGCTTCTCTAAAAAAAGAAAATAGAAAAAAGAAAGAAATTACGCTGTTAAACCCACATGTCATGAGTTCATACATGTTGAGATTACTTTTAATTTACTGTATTACGTATTGACTATTATATTATTATTTTTTCAAACATAAATGTGCTTATTTATAGGTATGTGAAGTTGGCACGAAGTTCGATATTCGGTAATCGATATTCAATATCGATATGAATTTCGAGATGAAAATGAATATAGAGCCAGCACCAGATTCGTGAACTCCGTTACACATTGAAATATACGTTACCTTCATTGTTTAGTAGGACGAATATCGATTAGAATATAGATCTAAATGTCTAGCCAGGTCGATATTCGAGAAAATGTTGATTTCGTCTTTCCGAACATGTATAAGAGCCAATACCGATTTGAATATAGATCTGAATATCGGTCAAGGTCAATTTTCGGGGAAATGGTGATTTTGTCTTTATGATCACGTAGAAGGCCGAATACCGATTTGAATATCGATCGATCTGAATATCGATATTCGAGAAAATGGTGATTTCGTCATTCTGTTCATGTGGAAGTGTGAATACCGATTTGAATATAGACCTGAATATCGAGCCGGGTCGGTATTCGGGGAAATGGTGATTTTGTCGTTTTGATCATGTTGAATTGCGAATACCGATTTGAATATCGATCATGGTGAATATCGAGCCAGCTCAAAATTCGAGAAAGTGGTTTGTTTTTTAAATCATGTTTAAGAGCGAATACCGATTTGAATATAGTTCTGAATATGCGGATATTGTCTTTCTGATCATGTAGAAACTAGAATACCGATTTGAATATACAGTAGATGTGAATATCGAGCCAGATCGATATTCGAGAAAATGCTGATTTCTTCTTTCTGAGCATGTGGAAGCTCGAATAACGATTGAAATATCGATCTGAATATTGAGCAAGCTCGATATTCGGAAAAAATGGTGATTTCGTCTTTATGATAATGTAGAATTGAGAATATCGATTTGAATATCGATGTGAATATCGAGCCAGTTCGATATTCGAGGTAATTGTAATTTTGTCGTTTTGATCATATAGTGCGTATACCGATTTGAATATCGATGTGAATATCGAGTCAGGTCGATATTCGAGAAAATGTTGATTTTGTCGTTTTGATCATGTAGAAGTGCGTATACCGATTTGAATATCGATGTGAATATCGAGTCAGGTCGATATTCGAGAAAATGGTGATTTTGTCGTTTTGATCATGTAGACATGCGTATACCGATTTGAATATCGATGTGAATATCGAGTCAGGTCGATATTCGAGAAAATGGTGAGTTTTGTCATTCTGATCAGGTATAAGAGCGAATCGATCTGAATATCGAGCCAGATCTATTTTCGGGAAAATGGGGATTTCATCTTTCTCATCATGTAGAATTGTTACTTACGATTTGAGTTTAAATGTAAATGTCGGGCAATGTCGATATTCGGGAAAATTGTCCTTTTGTTCTAAAGATATCTTACCTTAAATCTTCCAAAAATCTCTAGCCCGTTGACAGAAAAAGTTAGAGTGGTAATCCGCTTGTTGGACGGTACCCCTATATATGGGTACTGTCTATAGCCATGTGCATTTTGAGAAATCGTACAACAATTGGATCCCTGATTATAAACAATATGACAGAGTAAAGCTGGGAACCAAAAATCGAGATGGCTTTTTTTAACCCTCAACAAAAAAGTAGTGTCAATTATCAGGCAATATAACTACATTTTCGAAAACATTGGTGAATCAAGATATCTGAATATTATAAAAGGACTGTAAAAAGGCAGCATTAGTGGTTAAAGTATTACGTTTACAATTTTGCGTTGAAGTTTGAATTAATATATTCATAAACAATGTATGAATATATACCAATTGTTTACATGTTTCAATCATAAAGAATTTAATTTTTAGAAACGAATTAATATTGACACTATTAAAATTCTTACGTTATTATGTTTCCTAAAATTTCGTTTAATATAAAATCGTATTACGGCAATTTTGATGATATCACGTGACATTTTGATTTTCTTGATCAGAAGTGGTTTCGTGGATGTTTGGTAGTATTAACAATAATGTTAGGCATTATTGTTAATACTACCAAACATCCACGAAACCACTTCTGATCAAGAAAATCAAAATGTCACGTGATATCATCAAAATTCGGGAAAATGGGGATTTCATCTTTCTCATCATGTAGAATTGTTACTTACGATTTGAGTTTAAATCTAAATGTCGGGCAATGTCGATATTCGGGAAAATTGTCCTTTTGTTTTAAAGATATCTTACCTTAAATCTTCCAAAAATCTCTAGCCCGTTGACAGACGAAAAGTTAGAGTGGTAATCCGCTTTTTGGACGGTACCCCTATGGGTACTGTCTATAGCCATGTGCATTTTGAGAAATCGTACAACAATTGGATCCCTGATTATAAACAATATGACAGAGTAAAGCTGGGAACCAAAAATCGAGATGGCTTTTTTTAACCCTCAACAAAAAAGTAGTGTCAATTATCAGGCAATATAACTGCATTTTCGAAAACATTGGTGAATCAAGATATCTGAATATTGAAAAAGGACTGTAAAAAGGCAGCATTAGTGGTTAAAGTATTACGTTTACAATTTTGCGTTGAAGTTTGGATTAATATATTCATAAACAATGTATGAATATATACCAATTGTTTACATGTTTCAATCATAAGAATTTAATTTTTAGAAACGAATTAATATTGACACTATTAAAATTCTTACGTTATTATGTTTCCTAAAATTTCGTTTAATATAAAATCGTATTACGGCAATTTTGATGATATCACGTGACATTTTGATTTTCTTGATCAGAAGTGGTTTCGTGGATGTTTGGTAGTATTAACAATAATGCCTTAAACCCCCCCCCCCCCCCCCCCCCCCCCCCCCCCCCCCCCTAACCCTAAAAGCTTCGATGAAAAACTATCTCCCAACTAATTATCTAGCCAATCGTTTCATTTTACCGAAAGAGGTGTTAAGGAACGACCACTCTGCGAAGGAGAACTTGCAACTTCCGTTCAAAAAGAAAGTAAAAATCCGATAAGCTGCCCTGCCAATAGATTGTTATTGTTTTTGTGGAGAAAAGACACATGAAGTTTTATATTGAGGAAGACTGACAGGAAAGAAATGTGTGCACGCCTAAAATGTTCATTTAGTCATCAATCCGTAAAACGTTCAACGTAGGTCTGTCAATTAAACTGTAATTTGGAGTGGAAAACTTTTTTATTTTTATTTTTGCCCTGTGTTATATCGTAACCGGATATGAAAATAAGCTCACATGTATTCCATGTACACGTATGTCTGAAAATAGCCAAATTCCTGTAGACATTTGCTTGTCCGTTTTATCATCTGACATCTGTTAATTATTTTAAAAGGGTGGCATATGAAGGAAAATAAAAAATAAAAAATGAAGGACTTCGTAGACTTCGTACATAAATTCAGAGACATATATATACATTATATATTTCTATTTAGGTCTCTTGATATATTGTACAAGTGTATGTATACACTATTTAGGCTCATTTAAGGACTTAGGAGACAAAAGTGGTTAAGTGATGTGAAAACTGCTTTCAAATTTAAGGATATACAATTATTTGTATTGATGATATTATGTATACAAGTTTTATTATTGAAAAGAATGAAGAAATACAATTTATATTTATAAATGAATTTTCCAGATTTTGTCTATACTTAGATGGAGCATATGCATGATGGTTTGCCAAAAATGTTATTCAATTAACGCACAAAAACATATGTATATTTGTATCAAGTTTGTGTACGCAATGTTATAATTTGTCTAGTGGATCCATGTCTAACTGACACTCTGCCTTGGCGTCATTTATAAAGTTATATTGACATAAAAGTAGTGAGGCTACACTGTTTCTAGGTCTAAATTACACATGTATATGGTCAATTAAGACTGGTGAGACTGCATTATATGATACATAGGCGCCTCTGAATCTTCACTGGATACAGATGCATTATAACCCCAAATAACTTAATGCAGATCAATAGTTGCAAAGTATCTATTATAAACGGACTATTTTATTATTCAAATCATAGCATACGTATATATTGATACAAAATGGTTTTGCGCAGACATGTATACACATCTTAATTTTATGTTTATTTTGTAATCAGTAACTGTATGTATTTTTGTTTCGTTTCAGATCATGGATATGTTGACAGATTATATAATGCACAATACGCAACATTACTTGTGAAGAAGATTCATAATGTCAGTGTTTGGGAAATTTTTACAACCAACATTTTCGTTTTTAGTTGAATCAGGGAAATAAAAGACAAATGGCAAGTCGTGGATGCAACAAAACGGGTAGAAAACAAAAACAAAACGACGTTAATGGCATTCTTTAGAGCTGGCAACAGCAGCGAGTCGTTGTGACAAGTATTCTGAATGAAATTGTTTAGTCTGTAAAGGTAACTCGGAAAACAATAACGGAATGGAAGGACGAATATCTAGGCTAGATGTAAACGACACAAATACGAATCAAGGATGCACACTGTGATCTGTTTTTGTTTACTATAATACAGGAAGATAGTGTAATTAACTAATTACTATGAAAAAGACATTCAAGTAAATCATTTTGAGCTATAATACAGAGATGACACTTGTACATTATAACTAACATTAAGTAGATCATTTTGAACTACATATTGTGTCACACAGGGGGATCATTTGTTTTGTTAAATGACCCAAGATGTAAAATTTAAAAGTAAAACTGTAAGTTTACTAGCATGTGTCAACAGTAAGAGGCATGAGTAAAAAGCATTGTGACAAAAGGAGAAATTGCTCGTATGGAGCAATTTCTTCCTCTGCTTTCATGTTTCCAAAAAAGCCGTCTGCTGCAGAGGCGTCCGAAAGTGTCTATTTGAGCTTTTGTCATGGCGAATTGTCCGTCGTGCGTGGGTGCATGCGTTAACTTTATGCTTCAAACGACTTCTCCTCTCTAACCACTTGGCCAATTGGAATGAAACTTCCTAGAAAGCATCCTCTCAATGTCCTCTCCTAAATTCCTTCATTTTTATGGATCAATGCAAAATTCTGGTTTCCATGGCAACCGAAAGAAAGGAATAGTGAAAACTTTAAAAAAAAAATCCGAGAAAAGTGTCACGTCGATTTTCAAATAATTTTGTAGAAATGTTCCTTGTGTGACCCTCTATCAGATTCCTTCAAGCCAAGTTGATTGGTCGAAAAACATGGTCGCCAGGGGGGCGGGGCTATTTTGCCTTATATGGCTATAGTGAAAACTTAAAAAATCTTCTCCTCCGACAATGTGCGGCCGATTTTCAAATAATTTTGTAGAAATGTTCTTTGAGTGACCCTCTATCAGACTTCTTCAAGCCATGTTGATTAGTCGGAAAACATGGCCGTCAGAGGGAGGGGCTATTTTGCCTTATATGGCTATAGTGCAAACTTAAAAAATCTTCTCCTCCGAAAGTGTCCGGCCGATTTTCAAATAATTTTGTAGAAATGTTCTTTGGGTGACCCTCTATCAGACTTCTTCAAGCCTTGTTGATTAGTCGGAAAACATGGCCGTCAGAGGGAGGGGCTATTTTGCCTTATATGGCTATAGTGAGAACTTAAAAAATCTTCTCCTCCGAAAGTGTCAGGCTGATTTTCAAATAATGTTGTAGAAATGTTCCTAGGATAGTCCTCTATCAGATTCCTTCAACAATGTTGATTGGTCAAAAACAATGCCATCAGGGGGCGGGGCTGTTTGGAGATTTAATTTTTGCCTAATGGCCGTGGAGCGATACTGGCCCTCTTGGGCCTCTTGTTTTTTAAATCTGATCAAAACTTTCTCTGTCTAAATTCCAGATAGTACTGGTACATGTACATAAGAAGAATTAATTTCACAGTGAAATTATTGATCACAAAAGGAAAAAGCACATTATGAGATTTAACTTCTGACATAAAGTTTAAAGATTTTCTGCTGCATCATTATTGTCTACAGCCTATATACATTTAAAGGTAAGTTTACTATATTTGTCTATGTATATTCAAGTTGATATGTACTCATCATGCAACAGAATTTTCATGGACAAAATATGTCCCCAATTTTTCAATTGTTGAACATAGTAATGGGAAGAAAAGTTTGAAATTTTTAACACAACTGTACATTTTGACCTGTTGATTTTTTTTTCAAACTTCAAGGATTGGAAGAAATATTTGAACGGAAACAATATCACAGGCTCTTTTTAAAAACTTTACCCATATTTAACCAATCTACAGCAGACAACTTTGAAAATATCTTTGCAAGCTCACTTTGGTACAGCATGTTTCCTATTTTATTACTCAGTTTACCGTAGCTCAGTCAGTAGAGACACGGGCTTTTAATCCAGGGGTTGTGAGTTCGAACCACAGCTTGGCCTACATTCCTTCCGAAATTTGACGTGACTACCACCAATGGGCTTTCAGACTATGTGGAAAAGCAGCCAGTTGCTTAGAAACAAGAAACATATGAGTAGTTGAACTGGCTGCGTGATATGACTGAAAGATTGATGAATATGGTGTTAAACCCCAATTAATCAATCAAACTATTTTATTACCTAATACTTTGAGACTTGGAAAACTTGTTCAACTAATACCCTTCTTCTCATTGTATACTAAATATGCTGAGTGTATCCTAATGTTTGGGGAAAAAAGTATAAATTTTGATGTATTTTGGTTGTATTAGAGAATTGGACATTGTTGGTTAAGTTACAGGTCAATTTGACAGAAAATCCACAGGTAAAATTTGTCTATCCTTGTAAGCCTGTGTGGCATTCTTAGGCTGATCCGGATGAATACTTTACGCAGAGTCCACAATGTTGGTTTGCTCGCAGGACTGCTCAAATTAAAGAAAAATTAAGTTAACACTCTGGAAGCCGCATGTTTTACTTGAGCATGTTGAAACTTCCTCAGTATATTTGCTTGTATGATATCTAGCCTAAGTTCGAATATGTGTCAGATCCAGTAAAGAACTAGGTCACTTAGCCAAACACTGTAGAAAAATCTTATTAACACTATAGACACTGCATTTTTGTATTGAGCAGTTTGAAACCTTGTCAGAAAGTTTGTCTTAATGATAGGCCAATTTCAAATATTGGTTATTTTGGATAAAACATTAGGGTACCTATAAGCCAAGTTGGAGGAAATTCTTGTTAAGACTCTGGAAGCTTGAGCATGCTGAAACTTTGTCAGAATGTAAGAAATGTTGCTAGGGTGACCCTCTATCAGATTCCTTCAAGCTATGTTGATTGGTCGGAAACTATGGCCGCCAGGGTGCGGGGCCTATATAGCAAAAGTGAAATAAAAATCAGGTGAGTGATCCAGGGCCATCATGGCCCTCTTGTTATTATATTTAGTTTGAATATGGGTAAGGTTTGTTAAAAAATTAGGTCACTATGCCAAGTTGTAGGACAATCTTGATTTAACACTTAAGAGACCACAATTTTGACTTTAGCGTCTTGAAACTTTGTCAGACAGTTTTTCTACACTAGAGACACATGTTGTCTAATCTTCAACAGATGGACGGCATGTGAAATTTCGACAGTTTTCTCAATGTTTTCCTCACACGTCAATACTTTTAGTTTCATCAGTACAGATTTACCAATATCTTTAGTTAAACATTTTCAAATCATCTGCTGTAGAGTTTATCCATGTGATAAATTACCTATCACAAATAAGTTTGTTTATCTAACTGTATCTACCGTCTACAGTTCAAGAGTTTAATTATAGATATCTGGATATAAGGTTAACCCTGTCTTAAATAAATGTTTGAACTGTATGCATTTCTGCTTTTTTGTTTACATTTCTTGAAATTATGTGACTTGTGTTGTAACTTTCCAAAAAATGGAACAGTTGACCATCTTTTTTCCATTCATACAATGGGTACCGTCCCACAGCACATTTAGTGCTTTGATTAATAGTAAAGTCACAGGCGTATAATTGTGTGTTACCAGCTACTGCGCGTTTCTTTTTATTTTTGCGTCTGCCGTTTATTTGTAGGAAATATTTTCATTTAATCCTTTAATAAATTATCTTAATGAGAGGCAGTGGTACAGAGGTAAAGAGTCTCTTGTACCAAGGTCCCGGGTTCGAATCAAAGCATTAGCGGGTTCCGTTTTGGGGATTTTTCCACTCTTACGGCGCGGGTAATTGTTAACTATCCAGGAAGCAGAACGATATTCGCCCTTCTACAAGATCAGGAAGACAATATCAGCATTTTCCCGAATATCGACCTGGCCTCGATATTCAGATCTATATTCAAATCGGTATTCGATATAATACATAATCAGATAGACAAAATCACCATGTTCTCGAATATCACACAGTTTCAGAATAGGCAGGGCTACACATTTAGCTAATTCAGGAACAGGTGAAAGTAAAATCATGGCATCAGGTGGGTGGAAATCAAATACATATACTAAGGCTACACATACAAATTTATGCAATCGTAAGTTTTCCAGGAATGCAGAGCCTGTGGTTGGTAGGTTTGTCTATTGTGTACTGGATTGGCATGGCGGCAAGCCGGGCGTTTGGCCAGCACTTGGGCTTATCAGAGGTTTCAATCAGGTGGATGGGGAAAAGGGGTATGACACCGGACATATGAATTCGACGCTAGACAACTAGTTCAAAAAAGATAAGTGTCCGAAATTCCTTTTTATCCACTGTCGATCGAACGTTCTACCACAGAAGGTGTTTCAGACAAGGACATTATAGAGAACATTAAGACCTCAATCATTCGCTATAAAACATTATTCAAAGACTTAACAGTCATTTGGTCATCACTGTTCGTTAGGAGAAATTGGCATTTTGCTCCTAACGGGTCTATGTCCTAGATTGACAAAAAGAGGAAAAAGGTAAATGCAGCCACTAAATCGTTCGAGTTGCATACAGTTGGGAAAGTAATCCATAATGACAGTTATATATAGGTAGAAGAGGCTAGTCTGTACAGGGACCCACCTGTCGAATTTAGGAAACAAAATTCTTCTAAAAAATTGGAAAGCAGCCGTAAACATGTTTTTAAAAGATAATGGCAATTTGTACCCTGCTGGTCAGCACGAGCAAAATAACATTTTGTGGCGTGGCAAAATCTAGTTGAATATTTTACTGTGGCGGTTCTGGGAAGACAGAAAGCTTTCGTGGGTTATCAACTTGACCTTTACCCAGGCCTGCGCTCACAAGCTGCAGGTTATTCAGTGTCATACTAGCACATGTGTAAGTACATGTAGGTTTGGGGGCCTACATCTGTGTAACGTGGGGTCCCCCTTCACCTCTATGCAAAGAGGTGGATAGGTAATACGGGCTTACCCAAAAATGTTGTCCACGTGAGATTTTGTTATCTTGTGGGATTTCGACACTATGGTAACACAGGTCGCTGATTCGCCAGTCAAACGTTAAGTCGTAGGCAGTCGGTTGTGTCCCCAGGTCTGGTTATCACAAAATGTGTTAGTATGTTATGTCCGTTATAATGGACCTTTTTGCAGCCAATATTATGCCACTACAGTTTATATATTACAATTAAAAATATGTGTTTATTCTCTAAACCAGTTGTTCTTAAATATTTGACGCATGTTATAAATCGCTGCACAACTTGAAGTATTACGGTCGCCATAGAACTAGTGATCTGCAGACTATTAGAATTGTTAGAGAGCTAGAGTATATACAATCTAATGTAATTAAATACAGGGTAACGGGATACAAAGCAATGAATAATAAGCACTGTTTGGCCTGATAGCAGTACAAAAAGCAAAAGTTAAATCGTAACGCATGGGAAATATATATGTAGATAGTATATACACTGTATTAAAGCCACAACGGTAGGCGGAGGGTTCAGTCTGTCAATATTTTTTAACATTTTTTTGGTTCAATTACTTATTATCCCTGGGTAAACAGACCAGTCCTCGGTTAGAAAAGTATGCCTTGCCTAAGGGCTTTAAGTCGTGACCGTCGCGAATGGGAATCGAACATGGGACACCCAGTTCCAAATCCCCGACGCTAACTACTCGGTCAACGCTGATTCCTCTTGGTCTGTCAAACATGACCGCTACGCATTTTCGTGCGTGCTTTATTATACGCATTTCTTTTTGCATGTTTTCTAAGATATACAATGTATAAGCATCAGCTCTTTTTGTACATTCAGTTTCAGAAATAGTATAGCATAAAGTCACAATAATACAATAACAATAACTATTAAAGAGATACCAAATAATGGCATATTTAGTATTTCATTAATCTTTGTTTTCAAAGTGTTCTTCAATTTTCCTACATTTAAAAGATGCCAGTCTCGGGGCGAAATCATCTCTTGAATTGTTCTAACATCCGACATGGCCTGTATTTTAAAAAGAGAGGTGTATTTAACTATTTATACACATTTTATGGAAACAATTGGAAGAAAATAGCATAAAGTCACAACAATACAATAACATTTCTTCAATTTTCCTACATTTAAAATATGCCAGTCTCAGGGCGAAATCATCTCTTGAATTGTTCTAACTTCCGACATGGCCTGTATTTTATAAAGAGAGGTGTATTAAACTATGTATACACATTTTATGGAAACAATTGGAAGAAAACAGTATAAAGCATAGTTTACTCAAATGAAATATGCAAAATGAGAGCATCACTAAGAGCAATTTCAACAGTTTGAACATTGTAGACTCGATTTTTCTAACAAATAAAAGTATACTCATATATACGAGTATATATTTGAGTATATGTATTTAAATTGGTTTCGGAATGGATAAGGGCTGATTCAATTCCATATCGAGAGACGTTTATTTAACTAAGAATGTTTTCATAATCCTTTCACAACATATTCCCAAGTCTTTGAGTCTTTTTGCATTTGTAATTTTCAATAATTGTGTTGACTTGTACATATTTGGTACTGCGTAGTAATACATGTGTTTCACAATATGTTATTCGAATGTTTAAATGCTTCGACAAAGAAGTAGCATGTAGATGCATGTTGTCCTCCTTTTTGCTTCTACGGCTTTGTGAGACCACCTTCCGGTTTATATTGGCAATTGACGGATTTTTTGTTTACGAAATTAGAAGAACATTTTACAAAGACAGTTTGATGATTATTATAAATATTGAAATATTTTGAAGTTATGTTTATCACATAAAGCCCTCTCTGTGAGAGTCAAAATCACATTACACAATAGCATATGACACTTCTAAATATCATATGACACTACTAGTTTGGTTTCTAGTCTTACGCTCAAGTCTTAGTTACAACGCGGAAACCAAACTATAAAAATGAAGTCACTTCAGTGGTTTGACGTCATAACGTTAGTCCCATTGTTGCCAAAACTGGCAAATTCCATGTAGAAATATGGTAAACGTTAAGTTCGTTCGAAATACGCCTCATAAATCATGTTATGTGATAAAAAAAAAGAATATCTCATTCGTGTTTATTTATAAACTCGTTAACTAAGCTCAGTATGTCGCTCGCCAAGGCTCGCGGCATATCATCTTAGTAAACACGTTTAATAAAAGTGATAATAAATAAACACTTAAGAAATATCCTCCATTTAATATATGTATTATTCGCATGACAATGCTTGTGTCAAATATAATGTACCCATTACGTATTTCTTTATATGTAACATGTGTAATCACAATAGTAGCACCTCCTGCCTACTATTGCTGCGAATGACGGCGTTTAAGATATAATATTTAAAAGGAACGAACGTTGGTCAAGTGAAAGTGCAAAATATTGATTTATTAAAGAGAGTGTTCACGAACGATTGCTGGTGTCACTAAATTCAGGACTTCAATAAAGAACATTCAATATTTGTATAGAAACAGTGGGAAGTAAAACTTGATTTGAACAAGTATTCCAATTCGCTACATTGTAATTACATGCAGGATTGACCTACCAGAATTCGTTCCATAGTTGCCCATTCTTTTTTATTGAAGACTGTCCATATGCTTGTGGCAAATAGAAAATATATGTTTTCAATATTAAGTGTTCTTTGTTACATTTGTCATTAGTAAGTTAATGTCATTAATAAGTCCGTGAATGGAATGGTACATGAGGAAATGTAATTGTCTGCGTTTGAGTTAATCGAATAAGGAGAACAAATTATTTTCGCACTGTTTTAAAGTTATAAACGCTAGGTGGCGTTGTATAAATTGATTTGCAAGAGGAAAGTACCCGTGTCCTGTTTGGACAGTCGGACTGTGTAGACGTACATACTATATATTAAAAACAAATTACGAAGAATTTCAGGAGAATAAGTTGTTGTGTAAATGCTTTGATAAACTGAACGGTTGCTTTGTTTGAGTTATGATATTCCTAATCACTGTTAGATATATTAATACAGTATGATAGTTACATGCGAATGAGGCGCAACATTTTTTGGTTCGACAGTTGACAAATGGGCACAGTTTTCCAGAGTGTTTTGCTATAGTAGTTTTATCTCTGGTTGTTCCTGGGCGAGTTAGACCATTTGCATATATACATATCTAATCCATTAGTCATGTTATAGTTATACTTATTTAATTGAATTATATTTCTCATAGTAGGGGTGTGTAGACAATTATGTTGATTGCATACAGGTTCTTTTTCAGGTGTTATACGGACAAACATGTAATTACCACATGTATACTCATATAAATATTTTATTAATTATAAGAATGCGTTTTTACTGAACATATTTCAGTCGACTGTCCTTATGCTTGTTGCATGTGTTACATTTGTCATTAGTAATTTACTCTCATTAATAAGTCCGTGAATGGAATGGTACATGAGGAAGACTGTATTCATAAATAAAGGAAGTCAAAGTGGAACTGCAACCGTTTCAACATGTCGTAAATAGTGAACGAACTAGAAATTAGGCATAAAACAAATCCATTCATCATTGAATAAATATATATATATACGCTTTGTTTTTATGCTTTTATAAGGCTTTATATATATTCTATACTACGCCACAGACCTTAAATAACAGGTTTGTCTGACTGGGCAAATTGTCGGGGTCTGAAGTAGTATGATGCACTTTGGCCACAATGTTTTCAAAAGTCTACTGCACCAGAAGGAAAGGGTAATTTGCTTGATGCTTCACATGTCAACTTGGGTGATATCGGATTAAGGGTTTCAATAACAAAATATAATTTTACATCAAAAGCAATGAATTGTAGGGCTACTTTGAGTTACTTATTGGCTGGTGTAAAGCTGTGTGTATACGCCAAGGCAAATTAGCAGGTAACAGACTTGACTGCCACATGTGGTATACATCTGTAAACACAATATTATCAAATAAAACCCTAGCCCTTCATACCAGTGTTGAAATTCCCTTTTCCCTAAAATTGACTATTGCCAAATAAACATTATTTTATTGTTTGCTTATTAGTTGAATCTGTAATGAAATATACAAAAAATAGAAGTGTTTTAGATTAGTTTCACCCTTTTCAATATATAATAAATCTGCAACAGACAACTTTCAAAACATTCACACACAAATATGAAATATTGTACTTTCATTATAAACTCTGTTGTTTTTCCCTTCTGCAACAGAACTTTGGAAAGTCTTCTGCATGGTGAAAGTTATAAAACAAAATATATTTACATATTTTAATCTGTTTAGATAAGCTAATAATTACATTTTGATTTCATATGAAAGGAAGACAAAAACACTTGGACACCTGAATGTTTATTTTTTTTTTAAATAGAGATTGGATATTTGAACTTTCAAAAGTAATCGTTTCATCGATTTAACCATATATGACAGTTCTACTTAATGCTTTATTTTTTGAAAACGTGTTATGAAATTTGGAAGTAATTGAGTGTTCATACCCAATTGAAAACAATGTAGTAAAAGTAGTTTATTTCAAGTTACTTCTCTTTCAAATTATGCATTTATGATATCTTATGCCAACATAAAATGTTTTATTGATTGTAGTGCATTAAGGAAATAACTTTTGTTCTATTAATCATCAAGAACAATTCTACTCCCCGTTTACAAGAATCATGTGCTGGTTTATTCCCATTTCGTCTTACACTTTGTCCCATTTCGTTTACACCCCGTTTAAACCCGGTGTCATTTCGTCTACACTTAGACTTAGGTGACAGACAGTCCCTAAATAAGTTGCTTACACGCTAATTCAATCAAACAGACATCTTTTGTTTTAAATATGTGGGTTATACATACAGTGTTGACCCATACCAGAACATCTTTTGAAAAGAAAATAGACCAAAACAAAATGATTGGACAATTATCAACAATTAACTGTTTTAGACGAAACTTTTCTTAAGTATTACATAATGCATTGTGTGCTAAATACCTTTATGACTATTATTTATATTAAACAAATGTATGTTTATTAGCAAACAGTACGTGTAGACCCTGATCAAAGGGCTATGTCTATTCTTTTTATGAACAGTAGACGAAATGGAAATAAGGGTGTAGACGAAATAGGACAAAAAACTGTAGACGAAATGGGAAGTTACCCAAGTACATCCGTCTTGTTTACACGCGTAAACCAATAAAAGAAGCTGCTATCACATGGCCTGTATTGGCCAATCGGTAGCAGTCTTCTTCACTCTAATAAAATATACAATATTATTTATTTATCACTGCAAAATGCTTTAGTTATTGCATTACAACGCTGTAAATATATTTCATGAACGTGTTTAACTTTCGTACTTATATGTAGGACAGTGTTTTATTTAAGATTGTGGTGTTTTTAGGTGACACGATCGAAGAATTGTTGATTTTCGGATTTGTTTTAAATTCCTTCGTTCTCGTCAGTGATCCAGATTATGACATTTACGTAATCCAATATGTCTGCACCCACGTAGGTTCAACTATTTGGACACTCTTATGTTTCTCGTTTGAAACAATTCATAAGAGAGGAACCGTTGCTTAAATATAATTTAGGCATGCAGGGGATATCCGCTCGTTCAGTTCTCGGGATATCCTGGAGCAAAGACCTAATAACACATGTTTTCCTGGAGCCACAATAGACAATTTGAGGAAAAAACTGGAAGTGGTTTCAGACTTTGCGTCGGACATTTACATCATTGTAGTCGGAACCAATGCCATTTCCTACTAAAACGTAACAGTAGACAGGAGTGTTGACAGATTATGTGATATATCGGACTCCTCTTTGGAATTTCTACAAGTGTCTTAAGTGATCGTGGATCAAATATTACACCGAAGTGTTCCTTCAGTAATATGTCGTTATCCGGTTGACATAGGGTGGTTTACGAGAGAGTAGAAACTGCAAACTTACTCCTATCATCAAGTTGTTTTCCATAAAAAAAGCATTCCTGTGGAGAATGAAGGCAGGGCAAGCGCTGTCGATCGTTCTTTTCTCCAAATACGAAAATTATTTTAAAGTGGCAAAAATGTTCTCGGATTGGCGAGAAAACCAGTGGCGAAAGGGTTTTCTTATCTGGTTTACCTAATCGGCGAAATCGGTTTGCGACATACAGTGACGGGTTCCGTTAATCTCGAATAAAACACTACCATTTAATACAATGACGAGAACCAGTGACTTCTTTACGACAGTCAATTGTTTTTGTTGACAGTTTGTGTATTTCACACTTATTTTATTATTGTTTATCGCTAATCAATCCATTTAAACCAAATGACCAACAGCTCTTAAGCGATATTGAAACATTGAAGGCCTTAATTATGTTAGTTGCCAATTAAAGCTCCATTTATATATATCGACACACCTTTTGAAGTGGGGTTCAGTGTTCAATTAAGCCTTGCTATACAGGGGGAGGGGGAACTTAGGCCCATATACTTTGTAAGAGGGAGACATTTGAAACAAAACGAGTTCCACAAGCTTAACATATGACAAAACTACCGTTTTGCTTTGTTTGGATTTTTTTATCCGTCGAAAAATAATCGGAATGACAGAAATCGGAAAATTACCTTAGCGAAAGACTGGTTACATTGCTCGTCGTATATGTGCTATACGTTACTGTAAATTGATAGATAAGCAGTCAGTCAGTCAGTCAGTTCGCGTTGTTTTTAGGCCAATGAGAACTCAGCAACTTATTAACTGCGATAATTAAGCACACAATTCAGTCAGTGCGAGCGTCTATTAGTAGATTCCTAAAAGGGGTTTGGATCCAAGGAAAACAGCTTCAGTGCCGATTGTTGTACCTCTCCAGGGATGGGCAGTTCAAATTACTGTCAAACCTAAGGGCAGACACAGTTGCAGCTATGCAGTCTTCTTATCATTCATAGCTATGTATATTGTAAACAATCTTTGACTATTTATTATATTTGGCCATATGGTTGCACCAGTAAGCAGGATTATAACATCTCCCATTACCTGTTGTTTTAAGTAACCTTAATTACAAGCTTGGGACTTGGATTTTACTTGCTGTGTTCGTGGAAACCGCATTCATTCATGCATTTACATTAGTTATTCTTGCTGCTAATAGCATTTCATGTTTTTGTATTTACTATCAAAATACAGGTTCATATTACACACGTTTGCCCGTTGTGTAAAGAACTGTTAATTGAGTGGCTTACTTCTAAATTATGCTTGTTAAATATACCAGAGTGCGATGCACTCTGCTTTTAGTAGTTGGCTAGGAGTGTGGTGCGCTTGCCCTAACTTATTACGGTGCGGTGCACTCAGTGGTTCGTTAAATTGTATTGATGTGCACTCTTTAAGTAGTATTTAAAGCGCAATCTTCTTTTTGAAGCAGTTGTCCCTTTTCTAATAAAAGTGTGGTGCACCAGGGACAATATATACACGGTCCCTGGGTGCACTAACTGACTAAGTAGTTTGTTGAATTGTAGTGCTATTTTTAAATATAATTCTATTTCGCTAAATATGGAATTTAGAGTGCTGTGCGCTTTGTTTCTTAGAGCAGTTCTTTCCTAAGGGTCTGAGTGTAACTGTAGTGTAGTGCCCTCAGTTTAAGCCATAGATGGAAGGCAATACGCCTCTGATTATAAATAAGGTGTACTTAAGTCTGCTATTGATATTCAGTGTGCAATGTTGCTGAACATTTGTTGTTGGATAGTGCGGTGCACTCAACATGTTTTCATAACGAACTAGGTGCTCAGCTGAGCTTTGCACTCCTTTTTTATTAAATATGGTATTCGAGTGATGAGCACTCTGGTTTTTTTTAAATATAGTATTTAGAGTGCGGTGAACTCTGTTTTTTAATATAGTATTTAGAGTGTGGTGCAATCCGTTTTTTTAAATATGGTATTAGAGTGCGGTGCACTCTGTCATTCAAATATAGTATTTAGAGTGTGGTGCACTCTGTTTTTTGAATAAAGTATTAAGAGTGAGGTGCACTCTGCTTTTTAAAAAAAGTATTTAGATTGCGGTGCGCTCTGTTTTTTTAATATGGTATTTGGAGTGCGGTGCGCTCTTCTTTTTTTAAAGATAGTATTTGGAGTGCGGTGCGCTCCGTTTTTTTAATATGGTATTAGATTGAGGTACACTCTGTTTTTAGCTCACCTGTGCACGAAGTGCTCAATGTGAGTTATTGTGATGGCCTTTTGTCCGTCGTCCATCGTCCGTCGTCCATCGTCCGTCGTCCATCGTCCGTCGTCCGTCAACTTTTTCTCCTCAGTAACCAGTGGGTCAATTGGGATGAAACTTCACAGGAAGCATCCCCACATTGACCTCACCAGAATTCCTTCAAATTTTTGGGATCCATGCATAATTCTGGTTTCCATGGCAAAGAAATGAAAAAAACTTTTGTTTTTGTAGAAATGCTCCTTGGATGACCCTCTATCAGATTCCTTCAAGCCATGTTGAATGGTCGAAAAACATGGCCGCCAGGAGGGGCGGGGCTATTTTGCCTTATATGGCTATAGTGAAAACTTAAAAAATCTTCTCCTCCGAAAGTGTCAGGCAGATTTTCAAATAATTTTGTAGAAATGTTCCTAGTGTGACCCTCTATCAGCTAGCTAGATTCCTTCAAGCCAAGTTGCTTGGTCGAAAACTATGGCTGCCAGGGGGCGGGGCTTATATAGCTAAAGTGAAAAAAAAAATCAGGTGAGCGATTCCAGGGCCATCATGGCCCTCTTGTTTAAATATGGTATTTAGAATGCGGTGCACTCTGTTTTTTTTAAATAAAGTATTTAGAATTCGGTGCACTCTTGAGTTTTTTGGCTTTTTTTAGTGAGGTGCACTAAAAAATGGTATTAAGAGTGCTGTGCCTAGGGTCTGAGTTAGCTAAAATGTGGTGTGCTCAGTTTAGAACATATAAGATGTTCATATGTTTATCATGTGGAAGACAGTGGTGCAGAGGTAGAGCGTCGGCCTCTCACATCAAAGGTCCCTGGTTCGAGTCCCGTGATGAGCGGGTCCTGACTTTGGGATTTTTCCACACAATCGGCGCGAGTACTGGTTAAGTATCCAGGAAGCAGACATCGAGCGTGATTAATATAAGCTTAAAGCTTGTTTCGCAATCTTTTGTTAATTGATTTAAAATAAATAAGTTTAAACTATATGTTTGTCAAAATATTTAGTAAGTGCTATGTCGAAGAGAAAATTGTTATTGTATCATTAACTAATTATCATTCACTAAACAAATGTGTTAACATTATTTCAGATGTGTATGTGTGTGCATATGCATGTATGTGTATGTATGTGTGTATGCATGTATGTATATATGTATGTATGTGTGTATATGTGTGTATATGTATATACGTATGTGCGTATATATGTGTATATGTATGTATATGTATGTGTGTGTATATATGTATGTAGATGGGTGTAAAGCGTGAACCCAGTGAAATATTTAATATTTATCTCACATTTCAATTCATTTTTAAAAAAAAAAAAAAAAAAAAAAAAAAAAGGTAGATATGTTAAAGTGACTGATAGGCCAAACATGGCCGAGTGTCTTTGCCTGATGTTTCGTTTTTATTCATACTTTGTACATGTCACCATGTCACTATAATAAAATTATCTTATCTTATCTTATCTTATAAGGAAGGTACTTAGCCTCTGCTTATAAGTTATGTGCACTTAAGTCCGCTATTGATATTTGGAGAGCGATGTTGCTCAATATTGTTGCGAGATAGTGCGATGCACTTAACATTATATAATTATAAACTATGTGCTCCGTTCTTTAGTTGATGGAGTGCGGTGCACTCATTTATTAGTGAGTTGCACTCAGTATATGTATATAACTACTTATGAGAGGCCCCTGTTCATGTCTGTTAAGTAATAAGTTGTGGCACTTGCTTTGGATCAGGCAGGTACAAAGCACACAACCTTAAATGAGGTTGGATTGGCACAGTATAACTAGCCACAATAGGCAACGTTGTTTCCATGCTAACTGTATTACTTTTTTCAGATTAGAAGAAGGCGTTCGACAGCCTACACTGTGAGTCAATGCCCTTGCTGTAACGAAAATTGTCAAACAAGAAGTCGTGGTTCACAACCAAATAAGGGCCTACCAGCCAATAGCAATATACCGGTTGCATTCACAAGGACAGTGTTAAAACTGTTCAAAATGTGGCATCAGTATCAATGGTCCACCAAAATGTCGTCAGAATCAGACTCTGGACTAGAACCGGAAATAAACATTCACCGGAGACTTTCACATAACAAAGTAGTCACGTTATCAATCCCACCGAATCTGCCTAGATCTGCAAAAATCATGCAAGAAGATGAGTACAGTAATTTGGAGAGTTGTTGTATTATGCATGCACTATATTTGAACATAACGGGCATAATGCGCCAAACACTTTTAAATATCCAATGAATAGCCCCCTTTCAAATCAAGTAAAGAAAGCTTACCAAAAAGCCATCTGTGCAAATCAATTCATTGATTCATCTGAAATGGCCTGACAACTTAAATCGGGAATGTATCACATTAGAAAATCTTTTCCCAATCGTAATTACCTTGGAAGTATGGTGGCCTTAACTTAATAACAAATGCATTATTATTCTCCCAGATATATAAAGTTCTGCCGTGCACATCATTAACAAACAATCAGCTAAGGTACCCTCAGTCATGTCCTTAGTCCGTAGACTAACATAATATTTTAGTCAAATCTGAAATTTTCCTGGAAAACATAATGTACCAGCAGATCTCCTTTCTTGGGTTCAGGTGGCCAAGTTCGGGGATTAACACCTCATATCGGAAAAAGACCCAACAACAGTTCCAGATCATCTGGTTACAGGTATTTAGACTACAGTGTCATCACTATGTTAAACCCTCAACATTAAATAGCTACAGGAAGGCTTGAACGCATTACAAGGCTTTTCATCAAATGCATCATCCCCAGTGTTAAGTCCTGCCCGGACTTACCACCCGTCTAAATCAATTCATATCAGAATGTCACCACTGGAATATAAGTCCTTCATCAGTCACATCCATGATATCAGCTATTGCTTATGTTAACCAAATAAACAATCTCCCAATAGGCCCGGCAGATTCATTCCTGATAAAGAAGCGGCTACATGACATGAGACGAAATCAAACAAAAGACAATAGGTTACCTTTCTGTCTTAAAGATTTGACGTCAGCCTTTATCGGTCTTTTTTTTTATCGGGAATGGCGAATTAACTCGACTCGGCCACAGAAATATTATACAAGAATAATGTTCAACTTGAACACATTAAGTCAAAACTGTCTGGTATTACTATTGGAATTAAATATTTTATACTGTAAACTTTACATTGCTTTTCTCATACTAAATCATTTTCCCTTTCTGGCGGCGGTTTTTCTTGCTCAGAACGGGAAGTGTAGAAAAGTACAAGAGTATTACGTACAATAAAGAGTGATGTTTCCGGAAATTATATACTTTAGCAGTTTAAATCAATCTCATATCAATGGTTTACTGCAGTATTTCTAATTCAGATTTTGTTCACAATAACAAATGCAATGAATAGAACAGGTAAAATGAAATGCTTCCATATGAGAATCAGCATGGGGGAATTATACACTCTAACATTTGTAGGGGCAGGGGTTTCAATCCCACGGGGAATAGTGAAGGGAATATTATCCATATGCCACAATATGAAATTCTTGGTATCTAAAACTTAAAAAGTGTTGATCTATTTCTCATGTCTTCGCATTATATTCAAAAGTCAGCTGCTGCAGGTGTCAAAAGAATGTACAGCTCATTTTTACTTAGATTAACACGTATCTGTTTCACTCATAAGTCATTACAATTTCAGATTAAAAGGACTGCCGAATTACTCTGCAAAACAATGTCCCCAGCAAGGCGAAAAACGAACAAGTAGACCAAAGTGTTTCCTGTGATAACACCAAGCAGACAAACACGGAACAGGTGTATCAGAGAGTTTCATTCGACAATTTACAGCAGGGCCCAGAAACATAAGAATCAATTATTTCAGGACAACAGTGTTCAGTTAATTCAGCTACATGTATAAACCCTGTGGAGACTGAGTTAAAGGTGATTTTTAATTGTATTAAAGCTTCAGAAACTGTAAAACGAATAGGTGTATTATTCATTTTATTCATAAAGATTTTCTTAAAAGCTTTCCTAAAACATGGTATATCCACTATTGCACCAGAAACACACACACAAAACACTAAAGATATATTTCAGCTAATAGTTATTTCTCCTTTTGCAACAATAATTTCAACTCTTACCAATATTTTCATATGCAGGTCTTTCCCACTTGTAGACGCATTTCAACACATCTGCAGCAGACAACTTTTGCTCCTTTTGCAACAATATTTTAAACTTTATTAACCCTTTCCAACATACAACAATTTTGCACCAAACGACTGTGATAACATCTAAGCAAAATCATAGAAACTCTCTTTAAATGAAAGAACCACTATTGAATAAAGTTGAAAACATTGTGGCAAAAAGAGATATTGTTCATCATGAGCAATTTCGCCTTTTGCCAAAATGTTTCCAGTAGTCGTCTGCTGCAGAGGCGTCAGAAATTGTGTACATGTGGGAAAGGATTAAACAAAAAATCATTTTTCAGGCCTGTTTCATGTTTTTGTCTCAATAGTTTCGAAGTCATCTTCTACAGAATTGTTGTATGTGGGAGAGGGTTAATTCGTAACTCTGGTATACATGTATAAGGATTAATGGGTCAATAGATACACACTAAATTACCTAGCTTTGAAATGTTTTTTACAAAATAATGATTCAACAGGAAATTTCTTGTCATACCTATACACTAGAAATATAACTTCTATAATCAGTACAGGTCAGCTATATGGACTTTGTTATTAGTTTTTAATTATTTTTTGTTCAAGAAAAAACACAAGAAACTTCAGAGACCAATACGATTGATGTCAAAGATTCCTGTGAAAACGAGAACCTTCTTAACGCAGACAAAATGTTTAATGGTTAACACATCAACACAATATAGCCCGCCTGTAGTGCAACTTTCATCACTACCAACACCTGTGTTAGATGATAAAGAAGTATTAGATCAGAGGAAACCAGTTACATGGAAGAATACTGTGACTCAGACTACCTCCCAGACTTAGATATGGACGCTGATGATGGCAGTAGTTTGTTCTGACAGATGCTATGATATTAAGGTCAAAAATATACAATTATTAGTGAATGAAGTTCATAGATAATTTTCTTTTCCCCACATACAACAAACTTGCAGCAGATGACTTTGAAAACATCTAGACAAAGATATAGAAAATGTCTTTACAATTGTTAAACAAAGATAAAAAAAAATCTCTAATTATATTCAAAGTCTCCTCTTCCTACTATCTTTAATCTGTCTGCTGGTAAAATTGTATTTAAAATATTGTTAAATACAGTAGATTGATACAAAATGAAAGACAACATTTATTTATTGGAAATTCACCTCCACCCTAAAAAAGGGGAACATATATTTACTGAACTTTGTGACAAAAAGCAGAAATTGCTCATTGTACATTATTTCCAAATGAAGTTGACTATTGTGTAGAATAAATATTCGATTTTCTTCACCTGAGGTGTTTTTTTTGTGATGCGAAGATCAGTTTGGGTTTCTTTTTGCTATTTTACTTTCGCTATTCTAAAACAATAGAAAGAGTATTGTCAATTTTGAGAGTGAGATGATGCAATTTAGATCACCGACCAATTCACTTCTAACAGTAATTAATGATGAAAAAGAGATGAGAACTCTAAATTCTCATAATATAATTAATGATTATTTTAACACTAATATTCTTAACTTCTTTCAGTGCCACAGAGGATTTGGACATGGAATTAGGTCAAGAAGAGGACGTCAACAAGGAGGCTTAATTTATAATTGTTGAGACTTTCATAAAATAACTTATGAAACAATGTGAGAAATGTGGTAGTGCTGCTTGGGTTTGGAAAAAGTATGCCAAAGGAGGTTTTGTAGTTTTTGAAAGTGTCTGCCTGACCAACTCCGAGTACCGGAGAGTTTGGCAGAATCAACCAAGCCATCGTGGTCTGCTTGTTGGAAATCTTCTGTTGGTGGGGGCGATACTCGTCAGTGGATCAAGCCCAGTAAAGGCAACAAATATGTTAAACTTCTTTAAAATTCAGCACTTTTGTCTGAGAACATATTATAACATTCAAAAAGCATATCTGTTGACAGCAATAGATAATGTGTGGAGTGATCAGCAGTATGCACTCCCTTCTCATGTGACAGAGCCCTTGAAGGTTGCAGGAGATACTTGGGGCTGCTCTCCTGGTCATACAGCCAAGTATGGCAACTACACAGTGATGGATCTAAATTCTTCAAAAGTGTTGGACATGCAGTTAGTGTAGGTGAGTTATTTGTTGATGCTATCGTAATTCAGATATACTTTGAAACATTGTCGCAAAAGGAATAATTGCTCCTAATGAGCAGTATCTCCTTTTGTAACAATGTTTTCAATGTTTTAACTTTCATTTATAGACGTTAACCATTTTTTTCTCAGATGTTTTCGAAGTCGCCTGCTGCAGACTTTTTATATGTAGGAAAGGGTCAATGCATATGGTCTTTTACACACACTTTGCTGCAATAAATTGTATTTTAGATCATATAAACTGTGCAAACAATTGGCATATTTCATATTTATAAAGTCTCTCAAAAGTTTAACATACTGTTGTGATTGTGTAGAATAATGAGATGACAAGTTCCAATGCTATGGAACTCGAGGGTTAAAAACGCTGTTTACATACCATTGAAGAAAAAGGATTGGCCACCTCAGATTTAACAACAGAGAGACACTCCCAGGTTAGAATATTCTTACGTGAGAAGCATGCAGAAATATCCAACCGTTCGATGTTTGGCATGTATCTAAATGTATGTATATACAAATGATTACTTAACAATTCAGTTTTATGTATAGAGGTGACACCTCAAATTTGGCAAAATATCATATTTTAAGAGATCAAGTAGTAATGGTGCTCATTCACAAGAAGGTTTTGTTTTTTCAGATGTTGAATTATTATTATTATTGGCTGTAAAGAAAATAAATACTGTGTAGAAACACCTTTTACTCTCTTTAAATACCAGAAACAGCTGTTGTCTCCTCTGCATTCTTTGTAAATTATATGTATATGGAAAAATGGAATTAATTGATCCTTAATCTTTCATAGTTCTTATAAAATAACTGAAGTTTGTGAAGGTTGATATCAGATGTATATCACTAAATTGTAAATTAAATGTTAAGGCTTTCAGGACTCAGCAAGTATTGGTGACATAACGTCTGAACATCTATCATGGTTGAAACCATATTCAAACTCATAACCTTGCCTAACATTGCAAGTTGTATACATAATAATCAAAGAGATAAAAGCTTAAGTTGCTCGTTATTTCTTTCCAGCCATCAAGACAAAAATTGAGGCTG
The DNA here is from genome assembly GCA_031761405.1 of Serripes groenlandicus. Classification (NCBI taxonomy): domain Eukaryota; kingdom Metazoa; phylum Mollusca; class Bivalvia; order Cardiida; family Cardiidae; genus Serripes; species Serripes groenlandicus. The sequence continues at coordinate 121,573,762 of JASEVX010000002.1, forward strand.
CAAGTAAACGAAAGCGGTTTGAAATACTTTTCGATTGGTCGGAGTCAATTTCCAATCACTTATACTCTTGTGCAGTAGCAAGTAATGGGCATGGCAATCTGTTGACTCAAACGTGGACATCTATTGCTAGCCATGTAGCTAATATTCATGAGGGACATGGTTTAGAAGTTGTCAGCACTCAGAACTACAGGACAGAGCTTGGATTAAAAAAGGTAGTTTATCAATATTGGTTACAGATTGAAACAGTATTATATTTAACAGGCATGTGTCACTGAGCTATAGATAAGGGTGCATACTTCATCAAGATCCATTGTTGACCTACCCATTTGAATTCCACAACATAAATAATAGAGTTCTAATGAGTAATATAACAGATATTGAGTAGAGAGAGAGAGAGCAGTTTTGTTTGCCTTATAACCCTTACCCACATCTACAGCAGGCGACTTCTATTAAATTGTCAGAAATATGGAATCTTTTTATAAATGAAAAATAAAATGTGGTAAATGTATATACATTATGATCAATTTCTGCTATGCTCCAATGTTTTCTGAATTCATCAGAAATCATCTATATGTGGGAAAGGGTTAGCTAGACCTCAATTGTGTATATAAAGTGAGTCAAACTAAAATAGTTTGGTCAATAGCACAAAGAAGCTAAACAGTATTGAACATTCACTTTTAAAATTTTCAATTGAGCTAGGCATACTAAAACAGATCTTTGGAGGTTTAATAATTGTTGATAAAAATCTCCCAATTACATATTTGTACAGTCAATATTTGATCTTGACCTTTTTTCAGATTCTTCTAGAAAAGTTATTAACCAAGAACATGAACAGCAAAGTTTTCATCAGACTGCTTTGGTGTGCAGACTAATCAGAAGCGTTTCCTTTGTTTTAAAGATTAAAAACAACACAAGGAACTAAAAGAAGTCATAGAGAAAAACATCTACTAAAGGACATTACGAAGATGTCACATGGTGAACAAACATACAGTTTGGAATCCTTCCACAGTATCTGCTGCTTTTTTGCTACAAAATGTGTGTATTTCTTTTATCACATTATGTAAGGCAGGTAAGCACAACATTCATGTATAATCCTTTTCACAGTATCAAATTTGTTTTAAGGTATTTGGAGCTTTCCCACTATATAAGATACATGGGTATTAACCCTTTCCCTCATATAGACGCTTTTTGATGCCTCCGCAGCAGACGGCATTTTGAAAACATGGCTACAAAAGAAGAAATTGCTCAAAACGAGTAATTTCTCCTTTTGTCACCATGTTTTTAACCCTATTCAGTTATCGTTCTTTCGTATAAAGGGATGTTCTCTGCTTTTGCCTAGACATTTGCAAAGTTGTCTGCTGCAGATTTGTTGTATGTGAGATAGGGTTATAATAAGATTAGAACCTGAATGGATTACCATTGCCAATTTGTTATACCTGCTTCATCAGTCTTATGATATTAAATAGCATTATACAGTTGAAATAATTTTAATAGGAAATTTCAATTTCAAATTGATGACTTACATGTAACAGCTAAAAATGTCAAGATTGATTGATTGTTCGGTGTTTTACGCCACTTTCAACAATTTTCCAGTAATATTAACATATTATCCTTAGAACCAATAAAAATAACATGCAATATCAATTTAATACAAACATGATTTTTGACTTGTTTTCTTCTCCTAATAGGCTAAAACTAGCTAGTCTCCACTACAACGAGAAAGCAAATGAACCACAAAGGGTCACTCAGAGTGGAGAGTTACAATGGCAAGTGTACCTTCCAAAATACAAGAAAGGAAATGCAGTGGTCATAAAAAGGAAGCTGGCAGCAACTTATAGTGAGAATTGATTCAGCTCTATAATCTTGTACAACATTGCAAAAAGTAAACCATCCAAACTGTGTAGTCTGATCGCCTGCTTTGGCTTAACGGACATTAGCTCTTGTGAACGAATGCAACATACATGTAGATTGTTGATTTTTTTCTTTTATACAATTGTGAGACTTTGTAAAAGTGCTCATGTTTGCTACAGAAATCCTTTGAAGACATGGCAATAAAAGGATGAATAGCTCACAATGGGCAAATTTACACAACGTTTTAACTCATCCTTGTACCACATCAGGTATTTTGCCAAATTAGTTTATGTCATTAGATTGTCTAAGGGTTGCAAGTGAGGATGCATTTATCAATAAGAACATTCTCATTTCCTACATTTCTTATACTTGAACTATATTAACTCTCCTTTAACTGTTCTTCCATGCATTTATTTTGTTCTGAAGATGTTTTCATTTTTTTTATCAGATGATAGAATGAATGAATGTATATTGTTTTATGGCGCATCGACAGCTAATATCCTTTAGCGCGCAATTAAATTTAATTATTCATGATCCCTGGGTAAACAAACCAGTACTAGGCTAGAAAATGTGCCTTGCCCAAGGGCACTCCGCCATGACCGTAGTGCCCCGACTGGGGATCGAACCCGGAACACCCGGTTTCGAAATCCCCGACACTAACCACTCGACCACAGCGGTAACAATGATAGGCATTGTCTCTGATAGAAGGGTTTTTTTTCTAACCCTTTTCTTTTTCTTTATTGTGTTTATCATAGTGTTCATCTTTGTATGATCTTCATATATTGGAGGAAATAAAGACTATATATACTTAAGTAGTCGTGAGACAAAACCTCTTATGTATTTAACCCTTTTTCAAAGGAATTTTCGGAAACATCGTGGCAAAAGGAGAAATTCCGTTATAATCGTCCGGTGCGTTTCGCTTAATTCGTGATATGTTTATTATAAGTAAATATGATACAAATAGAATCTGTACTGATTCCCTCGTGTAAACGAAATTTGGCGAATCTGCAGCAGACGACGTTTACGCATATGCTTCAATTCATTTCAATGTGTTCTTCATGTTTTCCAATTTTAAAATTTCTTAAATTGTACAAACAATCACAATATATAGATATAAACAATGTTTAAACTTTTACCACGTGCACACGTACTTTGACGCATCTGTAGCAGACGACTTGTGAAAACATTGTGGCAACAGGGGAAAATGCTTACAATGAGCATATATTCCCCTTTCCAATTATATTCAATGATTATACTTTACTTTTTAGAGCTGTTTCATAGCTTTGCCATTATGTTTCATATAGTCGTTTGCTGCTGATCAAATATGAGAACGGATTAACAAATTAAGCAATTTGAATTAGAGACGCTTCAAAACATGAGAAAAATGAAATTGTTCTACTAACAACTGAATATTTGAAGCTTGATTTATCGAATAAAGTTAAAAACTGTTGTAGAAAACAGGATAAATTGCCCACCATTGTTTGTCTACAATGTTTGCATTAGAGGTCTGCTGCGGAAGCGTCAAACGTCGTATTCATCAGTGTAGAACAATTTAAAACTCCACCACCAATTTACCGTAATAGTCACAAGAAATCATAATCATCATCATCATCAACATCATAGTCAGAAGTTCGTACCGCGAGGTATTAGACCGGTCAAATCATAGTATTCTTACACGTATAACTAAATGATAATCCTTTTACAAGCATGAATATAAAATATATTTTCTCGTACTATATTTGTACTATTTCACTTAATTAGACATGTTTACTTACAATCACACTTTAGATGTTCAAATCTCTTCAAATGCAACACATCTTTTGACAACGACTAGAATCGTACAGACAGTTTTACATACTCAACCAGGTGATACTTCCGATCGTTCCGCGCGTTTGTCCAGTACAATGAGACACTTGTTGTATGATATTTATCATAGAATCTTCTAACGAATGGGTTAATCCAATTTGACGAGACCCATGCATTCTGATCATAATCATTAATTACTTCCTTATTAGTATCTTGTAGCTCATTTCGTAAGATAAGGGGCGTGACTAGATCATAACACACCTGCCAATCATATATATGGGGGGTTATAATCAATACACGATACGCTAGTTTCATCTTCCTGAAAATAATTTGAATATCTGTTGAAAAGAATGGAACAACAAATAGGAATTGCAGGTTTATTCCCGATTCGTCCCCTATTCTTCACAAAATCGAGATGTACTTATCAGAAGTACCAGTATTAGTTATTAGCGGTTTGTTTTGTCGGAAAACATACAAAACTTAAAAATTAAAATGTTTTAACTTTTTTTAATTTTATTTAATTAAGCGTTTTTGTTTGTCTTTCACAACCCACATATGTGTTGTTTTACCTTAGTATAATTCTGCTTTAATCAGTCCAGCATAAGCTAATATCAGAACTAAACATGTTAAACCTTTCTACACAACAAAACCATGTGTCTTAAAATTGTTGAACTATTAAAAAGTGATAACAAGAAAACATTGATGAATTTGGCTAATTATATCCGAAAAAACTCTATTCTACGTTGATCATGATTGAATATGTTATATTGCATTGTACCATAAGAAATGATACAGTTTACAGTTTACATATCTATGTTGTGTTCATCCTCGTATGTGCCAATTCTATTTATTAAATGAGTAATGATACTATAATTAGTGATTGTATTGACACTTCTCTGTAAACTTTATATGTTCATATGTCAGGTCTTTTTACCTATACCACCTAGCAACGTTTGTATGTGTTTATTGTATGCCAATAAAATTATGTTATGTTATGTTATGATAAATCACAGGGCAATAAAGATGCATACTTATCAGTGCAATGTTGCTGATTGGACCCCAATTGTGTACATTACACGGCAAATACTTATCAAGGCAATCTGTGTTATTTATGATCAATACCCTGCTCTGAAGGGTTTTACAGAGAATGTTCTTGTTTATCAGATTTACCCTGCTTATTCTGTTTTCCTTGCATAATAAGAAATTACATGTTTATCATGGCATGACTTCTTCAAATCAGATTTTGATTATCATAACGATTGATTTGATGTTTATTCTTATTAGATAATGTTTACCCTTCACCAAACAGAACAGATCTGCAACATACCACTTTGAAAACATATGCAAACATTTGAAAACAAATCTCTATAAAAGTAACATGTATGGATAAAAGTTGAAAACATTGTTCCTAAGTAAATTGCTTATTATGAGCAATTTCTACTTTTCCTGATCTATATGTTTTCAAAAGTCGTTTGCAACAGAGGCGTTAAAATGTGTCAATACATGGGAAGGGGTTAATGATATAAATACATGCCAACCCTGTTCACCTCACGCTTTTGATACGCTCTACGCACAATTTTCGTAACATTTTCCATAGCATTCACAGTATCACTACTCATCATAGATGAATCCCTATATTCAATGTCCGTCAACTCATTCGTTTTGACTAAGGAGACACTCAAAATTCCCTCGCTCATAATCCCCTCAGTTTAAAAATGGCATAGTACTCAGAATCCCCTCAATGAATTTGTAAGAGTATTCATAATCCCCTCGATCAAAATTTTAGGGTACTCAGAATCCCCTCGATGGAATGAGCAGGGTATTCATAATCCCCTCGAATGGGAAACCTTAATCAGTTATTGTATGACATCTGGCATCACGTTGGTATTTGTTATTATGAGACATTCAAGGTGTTGAGTAGGTGTCAAAGGCTAAACTATCATTGAACTAAAACGACAAATAAAACAATAAGTAATTTCAATCATTTTAATTTATTATACCAAAAACATATCCTTAAAAATTATTTCTTTTAAAAATCTTTTGCATCTTCAAAGTATGAAAATCCTTTTATATACGACTTTGGAGACACTCAAAATCTCCTCGATCATAATCCCCGCAGTCCAAAACTCAACCGTTGCAGTTCGTCCCAAATGGGATACGAAAGATAAAAAAGTACTGCATTTCTTCTTACTCGTTGCATTTATGTTCTCATAAACGAATTCAACACACGCTCATATATTGATAAAACACCATGACGATGCAAAGAACAATTATATCTGCACCCAACGCGCATTATAAAGACTCAAGTGATATACATGTACTCTTAGCAATATAAAACGAGTTGTTTCCCCTACGTTTGGCACCGCCACGCAGATCTTACATCAAGTGCATAGTCATCGAAGCAGAGTGAAGGTTCAACGTCTAAATATGTAATGCTTGCTGCCAATACCTATTGAGCAAAGGTAAGTTATATATTTGTCAAATGTATTTGTTATTATTTTTGTGGAGTATTTAGAGACTAAATATTACATGTTTAGACTAGACATGGTTTTCCTGGTGTATCCTGGTACTTTCTTTTTATATTTAAAGCAAACTTGACAGTTACTTAAAGCTATTGATTTCTCTTTCTTGTCATTATTTATTTAGTATAAACAAGAAAAGATCAATTGATTTTGTATGATTGGATTTCTTTTGTAAATCATATCCAATGGTGGCATATTGTTGGACATTTCTGACAACAAAATCAAGTGAGAGAACTTGTTTATCAGGGGATTACTGTGTTGGCTTATGCACCTTTCTGTGACGTTTTTAATTTTGAACCCTCAGCAGCAAAATGAAAACAACCTGGAAGCGAACTGCGAGGTGAGCTTTTGTGATCACTCACTGTCCGTCATCTGTCATCGTCTATATGTCTGTGTGTCTGTCTGTCTGTCTGTTAACCCGTTCTCATTTTCTTCTCCTAAACCAATTGAACATTTGCAAAATAATTACACAGGAATGTTCGTTAGGTAGATCTTTTTCAAAGAATTGAACATTTTATAGAACTTTTGTTGCTGCGGAATCAGAAAGAAGGAAAAAAAAAAAAAAGTGCAGGCCCGTTTTTAAATTAACTTTGCACAAATGTTCCTTGGGTGAGCATCTTTCACGATTATTAAAATTTTCCGACCCGTTGGAAGAGACGTGGCACCTCCTGCGCGCTTGTTTTCCGTAAATCTTGATATGGTGAAAACTAAATGTTATTCTTCTTGTGCATACATTTTCTTTGGGTGACCGTCTACTAAGATTGTTAACATTATTTTAATTGTCAAACACCAGGAAGTGTAGCTCGTTTCCTCATATTTTAGAGTAAGAAAATTAAAAAAATATTAATGCTCTTATAAAATAGATGAGCGATATATGACCGTTATATCACGGCGTACACAACGGCGACTCTAGTCAAAATGTCTTTCATAACTCATTGGAACGAATCAGTGGCCGAACCGGGGTTCGAGCTCACGACCTTGGATCTATAGCATTTGTCGTTACCGACTTAATTATTGCGGTTCGTCACTGAAAAGTAATAGCGCACAGGTTCTATCATATAATTTGACAACGAAATTCGTTTAAACATTGAATTTATAAAAACAATAATGCATGAGGTTTTAAGGCCGTTGATATGCCGTTTAATTTGACAATTTAGTTCTTGCATTTCACTATGACTTTATCTATTAACTACATGTATGTATCACTTGAATGTTGATGATGAATTGAAATGTGTTACACGTTTATATCATGCCGTCAAAACGGCGTGTCAAGAAACATCAAAAGGATATTTGATGTTTGTTAAGTTTTTATATGTAATTGTTATTCAATCAACCTTACTTAATTATATCCCCTTTATCAGACATTTCGACTGGAAAGTTAACAATAGATGTTATCAATGCCATATGTCGCCTTGAGCTGTTTTAGCAGTGATTGACACGGCTTATCTCTTTGTTATATTTCTTTCTAATGGCTAATATTGAGTTAATTAATCATGGTATTTGGTTGGTCAGTGAACAAAACCGAAGTTGATGTTCTGAAGTCAAGTTTACATAAATTGACATTCTAGTTTTGAAAACAAGCAATTATTACAAGGAGTACCTTGACTTTCATTCATACTTTGGGAGTTCCAGAGACATAGTTATACACAACTTGAGTTCAAGTGACTTAGATATTTTGTGTTACATTTATCTTAAATTGTTGGAGTGCCAATATCTGTATCTGTTTTAAGTGATAATTAAACATTGTTGAACTTTTCGTGGAGTTATATAACATTCTTAAATCAGAAAGCGCAGCATAACACTGTCGACGGTGGTTTTTCAATTAAGTAAGAACAAAAACAATTTTAAATGTTTTACAAAAGCAATACTTAAATTGTTTCGAAAATGAGACTATGATACTTAACAACAAGATTAAACTAGTGTCCCTGAACTATATAAGTAAATGTAAAATAAGGGAATTGTTAATTTATGCAATTAAACATTGTTAATCGCTGTTTTTTAAAAGTTTATTTATAATAGGAAAAAGACATTAACTAGCTCGAAAAGATGCGCGCCGCGTCCGGCGATTTGGGGTCTTAATTTCATTCCACTTTAACATCATATGAAGACAGATTGGCGTAAACTTGTAGGTGGACACTTTTTTGTTTGTTGTCAAAAGTATAATTTATGCCCATGTTTCATATAGGCGGGACAAGCCTCGCTGGTGCATTGGAAGAGAGACCGCCTTGGATCGATCCATGGCCCAGTCACGACTGGCTGGTGTCAGCATAAAAGGTCAGTAGTACTGGTAACTTACCCAGGAAAGGCCGTTATATAATTGAAAAATTGTTTTAATCGGCGTAAAACACCAAACATAGGCGGACATTTAAGCCTCTTGTGAGACAGTGTGGGTGTACAGGCTCTCCGAAGTCTTCACTGTACAGCCGAGTCCAAGTAGCTGATTTGGTAGCGACACGGGCTGTCAATCCATGGGTTGTGGGTTCGAATTCCAGCTCGGCAAAAATCAGATGTGTGGAGTACTGTAGTAAGAAAGCCAGTAAACACATGAGTAGGTGAACTGACTCAAAATTGTTGAAAACGGCTTTAAACACCAACTATATCATACAACATACAACAAATATGCAGGAAACAGCTTTGAATACAAATTGGCAAAAATAAGAAAACTGTCTTTAAATAATAGTATTTATTGAATTGTGTTGAAAACATTGTGGCATAAGTAGAATTCCTCATCATGAGGGGATATTCCCCTTTTGTCAAAATGTTTTCAAAAGTCCTTTCCTACAGAGAGGGTTAATATGATGGGAAGGGTTAAGACATTTGTACTATGTGGTCTACACTTTTGCTAAAACTTTTTCACAGTCAGACACAATTTTATGTATCTGCATCAGACGACTTTTTGAAATAATAAGAAATATGATAATTGGCAATTTCTCCCTTAACAACGAGGTTCTTCAACTATATAATATTTTCAGTGAGGTTTTTTTTCATTTATAGAGATTCTCCATATATTTACCCTAGATGTTTTTAAGTTGTCTGTTATATGTGAGAAAATGTAATGGATTTTTACAGACACAAGTGTCGTCGAAATATCCATTCGTTTCTTTGTACATTAATTGTGTAGTCTCAATAGACGTGTAAACGTATCATCAATGATATGATTTACAAACCCACTTTAATGGGTGTTCTTAACGGTTTCTTTATGACAATGTCTGGATATGGTTTCAAACATAAAGATAAAATAATTCCTTTACCCTTTATCTGTTCAAGATACTTTTTTACTTCTCTGCATAGGACAAATAAGAAGCAGGGAAAAGAGGAATTGTTTAAAATACATTTCTCCTACAAACGACAAATTTGAAAAGATTTAGTCAAAAATATAAGAAATATTCTATAAACGAAAAATGTCCAAGGTCGCCTTTTGTTACAATGTTTTCAAAAGTCGTCTGCTGCAGATGCGTCAAAATTCAATCGGGCAAACGATAAGCCCTTTGTTTTATTATTCATTCGTTTTGATGTTTTCATCAAAGCAAGAGAAATATCTCAGTTTGTGTTATTTCCAGAGGTTCTAAATGCTCTAAATGTTCTAAAGAATTGATCTAACACTTTGCCACATTATACACATCTGCAACATTGAAAACATGAAGGCTAATATATAAAAAAATCTTGACAGAAAAAGTATAATTAGTGAATATAGTTGAAAACATAGTGACACAAAGAGAAATTGCTCGATTAAAGACAAATCCTATTATATTCGAGTAAGGATAAAATATACTATAAAAAAATAGTAAACCAATACATTTATTATGGTTATCTTCTCGTTTCCTTATCTGCTTCATTCGCTTTTCTATTTGATGTAATTGCTTAAACCGGGAACGAAAAAAGGACGTTTGCTCGTTCGACATTTTGATGAAACAATGCAAGAAAGTTGTGTTTTTGCAGTATACTCGTGTTGTAATTTCTAACACCTTTACATTTCATGCTTTTATACCCATTCAATGTTTTGGGTCTTAATATCTCCACAGGAAACTCTCTCCAATAACAATTTGAATTACCACTGAATCAGGTAATGACCTCAATTGCCTCAATTTCCTCCATTTACGGTTTTAACCCTTTCTCACTAGATTTTCTGTGTTTTGTACTTGATAATTTCAAAGTCTGTTAGGTTAAACATATCATTTATAGATATTTTCTATATTTTGTACTTGATAATTTCAAAGTCGTCTTCTGCAGATTTGTTTTATGTTGAAAATGGTTAAACCCTTATCCACTATCATGACTTACGGAACCAAACCAAAACAGATTTTCTGTGTATCAGCATTATTTGACAAAAAATTATCATAACAAGGCGTGTGTTCAATACAAATATTTGCTAGTTGATTGTTATTAGCTCGACTATTCGAAGAATATGAGAGCTTTACTACTCGCCCCGGCGTCGGCGTCGGCGTCTCCGTCGGCGTCCGGTTAAAGTTTTAGGGCAAGTTGGGATTTTCATTCGTAAGTATTTGTGCCAGGGCTTTCATATTTGGAATATAGTTACATCTTATACCTTTCTTAACATTGAATGCTAAAGATGCTGAGTGTGACCTTCCTTTTGGAAAAAAAACACATGATTTTCGGGGGTTAAAGTTTTAGGGCAAGTTTTTGTTTTTTCTCAATAAGTACTTGTGCTAGGGCTTTCATATTTGGAATATATTACATCTAATACCTTTCTTTATATTATTGCATAAAATCTATGTTTTACGCCCGCTTAAGGGATACAGAAACATTGCAAAACCGGGCGTAAACGGCGAGAAAACGTGAATAAACAAAGCGATTCTCGCGCGTACGTGCCGTTTCAGACCGGTTAGATGTTTTACATATGCATTACCCGGGCACCGTTAGTAAACAAAACATGGACGCTCCATCTCCCCTAGAATAGGAGCAATTGTTGGGTTAACAATAACATCAGCTTCTTTAACTCGATAATCGGTAACATGCAATAGACTCACATTTAAAGAGCATAACATAATCCAAAACCATTCGAGTCAGCGATGGCAAGCTTGATGTAGGACCGGTTCGTGGATATATAAAACATAACTTGTTTACTTTATGACGTCACATGTGTCAATCAATCCTTATCGCGTCATGTTCATCGGCGGTTATCGTACAACTGAACGTTACAGCGGACTATATGTTGGATGTTTGCTCTTATTTTATGCAATAATAGCGAAAATACACATTTTCCCGGGCGTGAACATCTGCGGACGCCCTTAAAATGTGTTTATGCCCTCGTGCTTCGCACTCGGGCATAAACACATTTTGCGGGCGTCCGCAGATGTTCACGCCCTCGAAAAGGTGTATTATCCCTAAATTGTATGCTGAAGATTCTGACTTTTACCTTATTTTTGGAGTAAAAGACATGATTTTGGGTGGTTAAAGTTTTAGGGCAAGTTGGCATTTTCATTTAATTTTTTAATTTTTCTCTATAAGAATTTGTGCTAGGGCTTTAATATTTAGAATATAGTTACATCTTATACCTTTCTTCACATTGAATGCTGAAGATGCTGAGTGTGACCTTCTGTTTGCGGTAAAACACATGCTTTTGGGTGGTTAAAGTGCAAGTTGGCTTTTTCATTTAATTTTCTAATTTTTCTAAATAAGTACTTGTGTTAGGGCTTCCATATTTGGAATATAATTACATGTAATACCTTCTTTCTTCACATTGTATGTTGAAGATGCTGAGTGTGACTTTTAGGGGGTAAAAAACATGATTTTTGTTTGATTTTGAGAATTTTAGATAAATTCTTAATTTTTGGTTACATTTCTTTCTAATTGTGATCATTTATTTACCAAATATAATTCTTCAACATATCAAACGGGTTTTGCATGGTGTCAAACATTAGGAAAACCTTTTTTTAAGGTTTTGCTAATTTTGGACTCTACCAGTTTTAACATTTATAATATGATTTAATAGTACTTAAGTGCAATATAATGAAATAGTGCTTTATGTGAATAAGCGGCATGTAGTCGAGCGCGCTGTCCTCCGACAGCTCTTGTTGGTATTTATCATAACCTCTTGTCCATTAATCTTTAGTATTAGTCGTGCATGTTACTTTACTCTAAATCATCTCATTTGCTTAAAACACAAATCCTGCCAGGTTAAATATACTACATAATACTTAACTCTTCAAATACCGATATCTATATTACTAACTACAGATTAAATTGTTCTAATGTTTGTTGATTCAAATGAACTTTTTTTTATGTCTTCATGTGCAACGAAATATTGCGGCTTCTTTGATGCTTTGCGTCAAACAATCGTCTTGTATATCTGTTGTTGTTGTTTGGCGTTGTTTACCCTCGCGCTCGGCATTAATGCCATTTGGCGAGTAGCATGCACATACCTATTGTTTGTATAACTATTGTTTAATATATATAATACATCATACACACATCTATTGTTTATAAAACTAGTTTTTAATCTATAAATACAGCATGCACCTATCTATTGTTTATACATGTATGTCTATAGATGCTATCTAATTTCCTTTAAATCATTATTACATTGTTGTTAAAAAATTGATCCATTCCATTCTTGCATATCTTATCTTATCTTATCTAATATATTTGTGCGTAATATACGTTAATGTCTTCCCCGATGTAAACGCTTTTTAACTCTTCTGAAGTTCATCACTTTATTATGTAATAGGATTGAAAACATTGTGACAAAAGTAAAAAATGCTCATATTCAGCAATTTATTCTTTTTTCCACAATATTTTCAATCCTATTAATTAGTGCGCAGGCTGATCTGGGTTAATACATTACGCACAGTCCAGTATGTTGGTTTTCTCGTGGAATAGCTTATTTATCATCGATTCATACGAGACACCCACGCAACCTTTTACAAAAGATTTACGTCACCAGATTCCTGGCATAGTACTGGTCTGTTTACCATGGGATCATGAATAAATAATATAATTGATAATTATGTTTAAAACGGCGTTAAATACAATTATATATGGAAAACCTTTGTATATTTATTACGTGCATTAAAAATTTCACATTTACTAACAAATTTATATTTACTACTAAAAACATATTCATCGTAAGGTATGATGTAGGGTGACCACAATCTACCCGTACCAATGCACGTCGCTAATAAAGTTATATATTAAAGAAAAAATCACCATAGGGTATCCGAAATCTCGGGTTCGGAATTCCCTACTTGCCGCTCAGGATTGTGGGGCCAACATTACGACTCACTCGCTGATGTACGGATAACGAACCCAGGAAACCCCGTGATGAAAATGAGAAGTGTTGGATTCGGCGTAAAACACCATACAAACAAACAAAACCATCGTTATTGGAAGTTATTTTAAAACCTTGGATCAGCGATTTTTGTTCGACTGCAAAATGTAATTAGTTCTATATATTTAAACATGACTGCATGAGCGAAAAGCTACATGCGACGCCATTTTGTTCATGAAAATATTATGTTATGGACGCGTTTTTTTATATACGTAAGACACAGAGAAGCAAAACTTACATGTATGTGAAGGTATTCTTAGGATGCAAATCGTGATATAATTTCACAGCTTTCAAAGTAAAATTGACCAAAATATCTGCTTTTGTTGCTTAAACGCCGGAAATATAGCAGATGTCTCAAAAGTGACGTCAGGGGTATACTTTGTATGCACGCAGTTTCAAAACTGCTTTGAATACTAAGAAAGTAAGCAATGAATCAAATTGGACACATGCTGTTGTTTGTAAATGCGACATTTTGTAGGGAAATTCGAAAGAAATGACATTACACGAGTGGGTCTTTTCCTCTAGCTCAGTGTAGGCCTTGTGAGACTGTAAATATGTATGGTCTCATCTGAGTCTTTACTGCATATGCTGGTGCATTAAGTTCACAAATAGACACAGTCTCGCCTCATTTAAACCGTTTTTTGTATATAACAAATCTGAAACAGACGACATTAAAAACATATTGTTAAAAATACGAAAATCTCTATGAATGAAATAACATTTTTTGAATATTGGTGAAAACATTGTGGAAAAAACGAAAAGATAATGCTCATCATGAGCAATTTCTCCTTTTGCCACAATGTTGTTCAAATGTCGTCTGCTGCATCGGCGTCAAAAAGCCGCTGTATGTGGAAAAAATAAAATCAATCACCCATGGTAATCCACTAGGAAGTGGATTACTTCGCAGTAAACATGTATCCGGATACTAAACCTTTACTGGATAACGTCAGTTTCAGCCCGGCCGTTCTTAATTTAGCCGACAGATGCTCATGTAGCTTATGCAGATAGAAGACGCCTATGTCATAGACGCCCTTTGAAAATATAGTGTGGAAAAAAAAGCAATTACCTGTTACGAGGGATTACTGAATCAACTTTAAAGAAACCATTGAGTCATAATGAAACTCCTTTTTTAGATCACCTGAGCCAAAGGCTCAAGGTGAGCTATTCTGATCACTTTTTGTCCGTCGTCCGTCGTCCGTCCGGTGTTAACTTTTAGCTTTAAACATCATCTCCTCCCAAACTCCAAGGACAATTTCCGTGAAACATCACAGGACTGTTCCTCTGGTTGGCCTCTTTCAAAATTGTTCAAAGATTTAAATTCCATTGAGAACTTTGGTTGCTGCGGCATCAGAAAGGGGACAAAATGTCCAAACTTTAAAAATATAATTTGGTAGAAATGTTCCTTGGGTGACCCTCTATAAAAATTGTTCAAACCATACTGATTGGGCGAAAAACATGGCAGTCAGGCGGCATCAAAAAAGGGGCAAAATGACAAAATTTGAAAATTCCATTTTTATGAAAGTGCTTGTCTGATTTTAAGAAAATATAATACGAATCTTACTGTGATGATCCTCTATTTAATTAGTTTAAGCCGTTTTGATTGGTTACACAATCATAGCAACCAGGCGTCATCACAAAAGGGGTAAATTGAACTTTTAGCTACAAATGAGAACCAACTCCTACCATTCCAATAGACCCATTTCCACAAAACATTACAGGAATGTTCCTTTGGTGGTCCTCTTTCAAAATTGTTCAAAGATTAAAATTCCAATGAAAACTTTGGTTGCTGCGGCATCAGAAAGGGGACAAAATGTCCAAACTTTAAAAATCTTCTCCTCCGAATCTGCCTGTCAGATTCAAATATAATTTGGTAGAAATGTTCCTTGGGTGACCCTCTATAAAAATTGTTCAAGCCATACTGATTGGGCGAAAAACATAGCAGTCAGGTTGCATCAAAAAAGGGGCGAAATGACAAAATTTGAAAATTCCATTTTTATGAAAGTGCTTGTCTGATTTTAAGAAAATATAATATGAATCTTACTGTAATGATCCTCTATTTAATTTGATTAAGCCGTTTTGATTGATTACACAATCATAGCAACCAGGCGTCATCACAAAAGGGGTAAATTGAACTTTTAGCTACAAATGAGAACCAACTCCTACCAATCCAATAGACCAATTTCCACAAAACATCACAGGAATGTTCCTTTGGTGGTCCTCTTTCAAAATTGTTCAAAGATTAAAATTCCAATGAGAACTTTGGTTGCTGCGGCATCAGAAAGGGGACAAAATGTCTAAACTTTAAAAATCTTCTCCTCCGAATCTGCCTGTCAGATTCAAATATAATTTGGTAGAAATGTTCCTTGGGTGACCCTCTATAAAAAGTGTTCAAGCCATACTGATTGGTCGAAAAACATGGCAGTCAGAAAAGGGGCAAAATGACAAAATTTGAAAATTAAATTTTTATGAAAGTGCTTGTCTAATTTTAAGAAAATATAATACGAATCTTACTGTAATGATCCTCTATTTAATTTGTTTAAGCCGTTTTGATTGGTTACACAATCATATCAACCAGGCGTCATCACAAAAAGGGTAAATTGGACTTTTAGCTACAAATGACAACCAACTCCTACCATTCCAATAGACCAATTTCCACAAAACATCACAAGACTGTTCCTTTGGTGGTCCTCTTTCAAAATTGTTCAAAGATTTAAATTCCATTGATAACTTTGGTTGCTGCGGCATCAGAAAGTGAGAAAAATACCCAAATTTTAAAATCCTTTTCCTCCATAATCTACTTGTGCGATTGCAAGATAATTTGGTAGAAATGTTCCTTAAGTGACCCTCTAAATGAACTGTTGAAGCCATATTGATTTCGTTGAAAAACAGGGCAGCAAGGTGGCATCAGGAAAGGTGCAAAATGACAAAAACTTTATAATTCCATTCTTATTAAAGTTCTTGTTAGATTTCAAGATATAAATGGCCTTTACTGATAAGCTGTTTCTTGAGAAGTGTCCACTCCTTTGCAGTTTCATTTGCACTCCCTGATACAATTTTCTTCTTCTTCTTCTTCTTCTTTTTCTTTTTCTTCTTCTTCTTCTTCTTTTTCTTCTTCTTCTTCTTCTTCTTCTTCTTCTTCTTCTTCTTATTCTTCTATTTGTCTTTCTTCTTCTTCTTAGTAAATTACTTTTTTTGTTTTCTTATCTTTCTTCTTTTTCTTGTTTTACTTGTTATTACTATTATAGTTATAAGCAGCAGCAGTAGTAGTAGTAGTAGTAGTAGTAGTAGTAGTAGTAGTAGTAATATTTATAGTAGTATTGGTAGTAGTAGTAGTAGTAGTAGTAGTAGTAGTAGTAGTAGTAGTAGTAGTAGTAGTAGTAGTAGTAGTAGTAGAAGTAGTACTATTTATAGTGGTATTGGTAGTAGTAGTAGTAGTAGTAGTAGTAGTAGTAGAAGTAGTACTATTTATAGTGGTATTGGTAGTAGTAGTAGTAGTAGTAGTAGTAGTAGTTATTACTATTATAGTTATAAGCAGCAGCAGTAGTAATAGTAGTAGTAGTAGTATTAGTAGTAATATTTATAGTGGTATTGGTAGTAGTAGTAGTAGTAGTAGTAGTAGTAGTAGTAGTAGTAGTAGTAGTAGTAGTAGTAGTAGTAGTAGTAGTAATAGTAGTCGTAATAGTAGTAGTAATAGTCGAAGTAGTAGCATTATTTGTGTCATTCTTATTACTGTCCGCATGAACATCACCATCATCATCTTCACTATTTGTAGAAATAAAATGTATAGTATTTTTTTCCCCATTATTACTCGTAATATTATTTCTATTATCATCGTGCTATATGCTATTACTGTAAACTAAATGTAAATGAAAATATGGTTCATTTTAAAATGAAATACATATTTCCAATGTATTGAGTATTTTTTTGATTAATTCTCGTATTTGCAATTGTATTTTAAATAGCGATTCTTAATACTTTTCAATCCAGCAAATCGACTAAATTTCGTCCAAAACACATGTTTCGCTCCACTGCCCTTCCTTCTTTTGCCGCATTCTGCAATAATGTCTGTACGTTTCATCCAAGAAGTGTTAGGTGAACCATTATGGAAATGCGTGATTTCAGCCGTCCCACGAGAAAACAAACAGTGTGGACTCATCGTAAAGTATCGACCCGAATCAGCCTAAGCATGCCACGCAGGCTAACCCTAACAGATACTTTTCGGTTCCTATGGATTTCCTGTTTCAGGAGTCATTTATCTATACCTCTATCCCCTGAGACGGAATGTGTCGGCCCTGATTAGCCTGCGATATATTACGCAGAGTCTATAATGTTGGTTTTCTCGTCGAACGGCTCATATGTATTGTGATTTTGGGTAAGGTTCGCCTCTCAAAAATCGTAAAAAATGTTTGAATGACAAACGTGGGAGATTTCGAACATACTCTTCTTGACAAGCTGATCTCGATATGCGATGGTTTAAAAATCTAAGCAGTTGGTCTTCGTGTGCGGTGGCCGCTTTCATGAGATCATCAACCGATTGTGTAACATGTCTTTTCTTTACGAAATGTGTATTTATACAATAGTTCATTGTTTTACTTATCAGTACATCAATATGTATTAACGTATCTGATTACAAGTGTAAATGACAACGCGAATGTCGCCTTGTAATGCTTGATCCGTGTTTATCAACCAATCTCCGTTTTAAGTAGAGTTCTCACGGCAAGCATACTTCATCACTAAACAATTATATTTGCGAATTTAAGAAATGCTTTGTTGCGCTTAGAGCTGCGTCTCGTATTCGAAAGGGTACCATCTAAAGTTGTAATTGTCCATTTAGTCCATAACGAAAATAGACCAAAATGCCTATTGTATAAGCACTAACCTAACATCGATGATGCATCCGTCGTAAAACTATCCGCCCATCCTAACACCCAGCGCAAAGGAGTGAAGCCATTACTACATTATTAAAATTATTACATGTTGATTCTGTAAGTTGATAAGTGATGTATGTGTATCGAATCTGTTTAACCCTTTTCCACATACAGACGAATTTTACTCATTTGCAATTTTTGTAATATATGAAGAAATTGCTCATAATGAATACTTTCTGTCTTTGCCACAATGTTTTCCAGTCTTTTCAAATCTTATGCCTTAAACAAATGATATGTTCTAATATATTTTGCCTAGTAGTTCCAAGGTTATCTCCGCCTAGATTTACTGTATGTCGGAAACGATTCATGATTGGCTAGGGTGTTGGTCAAAAGTGAGCGGCATGTTACACGAAAATCATCTTTCGAAACTGTTCGACATTCAAGATCAAGATCAGCATGGTGCACTCTGATAAGGGTCTGCGTGTTCATTGTCTAGTTGTTCATTCATCTTTACAGACTTTCTATTGTCTCCTTTAAAATGAAAATCCAGTAGTTCTGAAAAAAAGCCCTTTATGTTAAAACCTTTTTGAAGAAATAATTGTTTGCATATTACTACATTGTACTTTGTTATAAGTACCATAGACGGATAGAAATCCGAAAAAGGTGCTATTTAAATCCACAAAATGAACAATCTAAGCTTAGTCAACTTGTACGCATTAATATTAATTACACATTTCTCGAATATTATATATTACATGTCATCTATTGAAACTATACTATATGTTTAGCTATACAATTGTTTATTATGTATATGTTGCAACAACATGTAAAATGTTATGCAAATAAAGAACTTGAACTTTGTTATAATAATCTATATATGTAGTGTGCACCAGATGACTAATAAAATCAACTATTGTATCGCGCTCCTTTCGGTCGCATTTTGAAAAGCGAACTCGAAGATAAGTATATAATATCGCGGTAATTTGTGAAACTAAGAAACTTTCAGTTTATTTGATGTCATTTAAAAGACGACGTGAGCAAATTAAAACAAGCTTGATTTGAGCTTTATCTCAATTCCCCGCCAAGTCTTTAAGATTCGTATGAAGTAGGTGCATCAAAAGTTGTCCGTGTAAGGGATAAGATTAAACATAGTTTATTTAATCAGTTAGGTCATTCAGGAATGCAGACTAATCAGTATCTACGATTGTTAAATGGTCAGTGTTTCGGAATTCAGGAAGTTGATTTATCATAAAACGCTCCCAAACAGACGCAATACTTACCGCAAAAATGTCATTATTATCCACATCAACAATACCGACACAATACTTACCACAAAAATGTCCCCATTATCCCCATTAATAATACCGACACGCATTTTGCAGCATCTGCAGCACATAACTTTGGAGATATGCTGTAAAAAGAAGACATTGTTGATCATGAGCAATATATTTGACATAAGGTTTCAACTCATTTCAATAAATCTACTTTTATTCAAGTTTGTTTTCTTATAACGCCGAAATGTTTTCAAAATCGTTTGCTGTATATTATTGTTGTGTGTGGGCAAGGGTTATATTATTGTATTTCGAAATGTTTTATCCTAAATGCGCATCCACCTACCCGGTATCCAAGTATCTTGCCTGTCCTTTCGACATTGTGAAAACTACAATGTATAGTTTATTATCAATATTCAAACGTGTGCCCAAGGACATTAAAACAAAGCTATCATTATTTGATAAATTGGTTACACCTATTATTCTATATGGGGTATACACAAGTACAAAGATGTAGATAGTCTTCATATCAGATTTTGCAAAATAACTTTAGGAGTCCGTAAACAAAGTTCCAATAATGCTGTTTTAGGTGAACTCGGTCGATTCCCTCTTTCTGTCATATGCTTAGAAAAATCACTTAAATACTGGCTTAAAGTGAACCGTTCATCAATAACAAGTTTAAACGATGTATATAATGGCAGTTGTGTCCATCTTTTAAATTTAAAAACAAGCTGGGTTTATAAAATTAAACAGCAATTATCAGATTTGGAATTATCTTTTGTTTGGACACAGTTTGAGCGAGGCTGCAATTATTTCCCCATAATTAATAACCGTATGAGGGATCAATTTATTCAAAAGTGGTTTTCAGACATCAATAGTTCATCTTAACTAAATTACTATAAAGATTTTAAAACGACTTTTGAATTCAAATCCTACCTAGAAAATATCAAAAATGATAGATTAAGAATTTGTTTGACAAAAATACGTATATCGGATGATAAGCTAGCTGATGAAATTGGTAGATATACAAATATTGCGACAAATGAAAGATTCTGTGAATTATACAATACACTTTCATTGGAAAGTGAATACCAATTTGTCTTGACATGTTCTTCATTAAAAGATATAAGAACAAAGTATTTTAAACCGTCTTTTCCAACATTGCTTAAATTTTCGCGATTAATGTCAACTAAAAATAGAAATTTACAAAGTAGTCTTGCTAGATTTATTAATGAAGCTTCACATAGGAGGAGGGATCTTATATCGATACCTGCTATTTGAATCATAACCACAGAAAAACCGTATACTCTTAATCATTATGTTATAATGTATATATGAATAGTTTTGTTAGGCATGTGATGATATTTTGTAGTCATGTTTTTTGCATGTTCATCCATTTTGTATGTATTTTGTATGGCCAATGGCACATTTAGTGCCGACTTGCCTAATAGAATTATTTGAGTTGAGTTGAGAGTTGTTGATAAATTGTTGAGCGTGGACGTCATCAGCAGAGTCTGTATCCATCATCGGATGTTTCGCTTCCTTTTTCTCGGTAATCGAAATAGCGGGACGGATAAAGATGATCAGATACAACGTTATTTACCCTGGCTGTTAAGTTTACTTTTTACGTTTTACCAACAACAAACTTGCTTTTTGCCGCTTGTTCTGGCACATGGTTTGCACTTTTCCCGTGTTTTCCCTTCGCTCTCATAACTCCATAATGTTTGAGACGGAAATCATTTGCCATCTCCCACTAACGACTAAAATAACCAAGTTTTCCAACCCTAGTGTCAGAGCGTCCGCCTCGAGTGCGGGAAGTCACAGGTTCGATCCCCGGTCGGGTCATACCAACAACAACGCCGTGATATATCTGAAAAATTGTTGAAAGAGGCGTAAAACACCAAACAATCAAATTCAACCCTTGTCTCAACATGTATTTGTAATATATTTTTGTAAGCGCATACGATATTTCAGCTCTCTCTTCCCAATGAAGAGTAAGCTCTGCAATTACGAGTCTCCCCCATGTATTTGGGTCTTAAAACAATGTCTTGTCGGAGATAAGACCGCCTCGGTGGTGAGTGGTAGAGTGTTCGCCTCGGTGGTGAGAGATAGAGTGTTCGCCTCGGTGGTGAGTGGTAGAGTGTTCGCCTCGGTGGTGAGTGGTAGAGTGTTCGTCTCGGTGGTGAGTAGTAGATTGTTCGCCTCGGTGGTGAGTAGTAGAGTGTTCGCCTCGGTGGTGAGTGGTAGAGTGTTCGCCTCGGTGGTGAGTAGTAGAGTGTTCCACTCGGTGGTGAGTGGTAGAGTGTTCGCCTCGGTGGTGAGTAGTAGAGTGTTCGCCTCGGTGGTGAGTAGTAGAGTGTTCGCCTCGGTGGGGAGTGGTAGAGTGTTCGCCTCGGTGGTGAGTAGTAGAGTGTTCGCCTCGGTGGGGAGTGGTAGAGTGTTCGCCTCGGTGGTGAGTGGTAGAGTGTTCGCCTCGGTGGTGAGTGGTAGAGGGTTCGCCTCGCATGTGAAAGAATGCGGGTTCGATCCACGACCGGATCATACCAAAGTCTTTGTACAAAATTGTACAAATGACGTTCCCTCCTTGGCACTCAACGTTTTGCGGCTAGCATTACCACTAACATGCTAGTGTCTGAATTAATGGACCGGTAGTACTGGTAATTTATACTGAGACGTAACTGAAACATTATTGAAAGCGGCGTAAAATGATAAACAATCTGGTCGGAGGTTGGCGAGAATAACTTTCTACTGGACATGTTACCTTCTTTGAAAGGTCAACACTCGTGTCCCAGTGTTTCGACTTTAGTATAATACCGGTACTAAATTAAGTTTATGACTTTTTTTCTGGTAAATGATTGTCCCTTTGTCCTGGAAACGCCTTTGTTTATTGTGTTTCCTCCTTCCAGAATATCTGCACATTTCCGCAATACCTGAACACGACACATCTGTACCGTCATTGTGACAGATCAAATGGGAAGGATGACTTAAAATTTGCGAACTGCTCCTTTATTCCTACATAGTGGACAGTCCTTGTCAATGTTTTCGGTGGAAAAATTACATTTTAAGCTGTTATACAGTCATAGGCAGTTTCATATGCGGACATGTATCAAGTATATTGAAAACAAAAGCTGGCGGAATACAAACCGACAATCCCGAGTGCTGTCCCAACACCAGGGACACAACATAGCGTTCCTGCCAACATTCAGAAATTCACAAAAACTTAGTTCAATGCTCACTCAATCTGACACACTGACAAGAAAGAAATATTGAGATTTCATGAATGTTCCTTTAGTCGTTATTAATCCTAAAGATGATCGATTTGCTCACTGGTAAGTTGTTCATGGAAACCGTGAATGTTTTGAGTGGGTGGTGTAATTTAAGAATAGTCTCTCTCGCACCGTCATAAGAGAAACAAAACCGCATACTATTTCAATAGCACTTAATTTGTTTGATTTAAAGATGAAATTGTTAAATATAACACTGGCAGGGACTATATCAAATTACATAGAATTTGCAAATCTCATATTTCATGACTGGAATGATTGATGAATAGTATTACTATTAATTATTCATTGTGTTTGTCATCCCATTAAGTAAACTTGTATCAGTGTAACTTAAGCAACACTTTTGGCTTTATTATTTACTTTTCTTTAGATTTGTTTAAACTAAGCTTTCACTTTATTGTAGGATGCATCATATCCAGTATACGTTATGCCATTCATTAAGGCATGAGCACAAATGTATAGCCATATGTGATCACTGTGTTGAATGTAAAATAGACATAACTTTTGGAATCAGTTAAAGTTCTATTTACATTGACATGAAACTAGTGGGATTTACATTTCCATGTTTTGACAAAAGATGCATCTTAAGCACAAAACTACAGTGAACAATGGTGAGACACCGCATATGAACAGGCTCAACTGTGTCTTAACTGAATCGAGATGCATTATGAACCCACACTCACTAAACACGACTCAATGATTGCATATTTGCTAGTTTATTACACATTTCCAACAATACAAGTGTATTGATTTTAAACATACTGAAAGCAGATTGGGTAATACTGTTAGAAAAATGAAATGCAATCGGAAATTCAGAAGCTGGACTGCCATTACATTTCCTTGATTATTTAGGCAACAGGGAAATGCATGCTTGTGTTGATTCAATCAGGCAACTTTGGAAAACAGATTCATTGTGCAAACATGTATTACATACCATCTTTTCTTCGTCAATCATTCACTCAATTACTGTTTATTTCAACATATATATTTATGACCCTTGCATTTTTATTTTTGTTTCAGTTTCGATTGGTGACAGAAATTATGCAGAATTTCTGAACTCAATGAGACAGCCATAAAAAGGCCTATACTCGAAGGGTGTCTGAGACGTTTGTGGATTTTGAAATAAACTGTAACAAATGTTCACCATACGGAGGTGATTTGCATAGCGCATATTACAACCACTTTGTTTCAAGGTCAAGATCCGATGAGAGGTCAGAGGTCATATGACTATATTTCGTGTCTGCGCCAAACCTTGACGGACTTTAAAATAATTCCTAAACAAATGTTCACCGTACTGAGACTGTTACAACCACTTTGTTTCAAGGTCAAGGTTACAATAAAAGGTCAAAGGTCATATGGTTATATTTCTCCGCTTAATTACTTTTGAACCGCTCGAAGGATTTTGAAATAACTCACCGCAAATGTTCACCATTCTGAGAAGATGGGCAGATCGCATGTAACAAGGACTTTAGTTCAAGCTCAAAGTAACAATTAGAGATCAAAATCGTTATGACTATATATCATGTCTGCTCAATAACTGGAACCGTTAGAAGGATTTGAAAAAAACGCACCACAAATGTTCACAATACTGAGACCATATGCAAAACGCATGTTACAAACACTTTGGTTCAAAGTGTGTGAAGTTGGCAGAGCATTAGAGTTAGACATTAGACATTCAAAAAATTCATTGTCATGAGGTCATTGTACATGCAAAAATCGAATGCCTAATTGGTCAGTTAGACATTAGACATTCGATTAGATATTCGCAAATTACCATACTTAGGTTCCAAATTCGTCGGAGATCAATGTACATTAAAAAAACGAATGTCTAGTTGGTCAGTTAGACATTAGACATTCGTGTTTTGCATGTACATTGATCTCCGACAAATTTGGAACCTAAATCTCTTAATTTGCGAATGTCTAATCGAATGTCTAATGTCTAACTGACCAATTAGACATTCGTTTTTTTAATGTACATTGATCTCCGACAAATTTGGAACCTAAGTATGGTAATTTGCGAATGTATAATCGAATGTCTAATGTCTAATTAGACATTCGATATTTTAAATTTGCGAATCTTTCTTCGAATGTCTAATCGAATGTCTAATGTGCAATTAGACATTCGATATTTTAAATTTGCGAATCTTTCTTCGAATGTCTAATCGAATGTCTAATGTCTAATTAGACATTCATTATTTTAATGTCTAATGTCTAGCGTCTAATGCTCTGCCAACTTCACACACTTTTTGGTTCAAGGTTTCAATTACATATCAAAGGGCATAAGACGTGTCCGTTCAATAACTTGAAACGTTTGGAGGATTTTTAAATAACTCAACAGAAGGTCAATGTCGCAACTACAGGTCAAAGTTCATAGGCCCATATTATGTTGTGTCCGCTCAATAACTTTTGAACTGTTTGAAGGATTTTGAAATGACTGACAACAATTGTTTACCATACTGAGACAATGTGCAGAGCGCATGTTATAAATGCTTCAAAGGTCATATGATTATAACTTTTGAACCGCTTGAAAGGTTTTGACCGTCAAGGTTTCAAACTGCAATTGGGCGTAATGTTATTGTGAAGAAAACCAACATCTATTGTAACTTACTGATAATAACCACAATTTTAATTTACAAGTGTTGATCTGTCGAATTTATAGTTTGATGCATATAAAGAATTAATATGGAATGAAAACTATTCTTTGAAAACATCTTATTAAATAGTACTGAAAGTACTGAAGGTATAATTACGATCGTTAAATAGGAGATGCAGAACGGCATATAGAAATATTTATCTGAAACAAACTCCACACTGACACATGTAATGATGCATAAGGCCAGAATGACATTGTTCCAAGATCATACTTTCTTGATGGTCTTGTGAAAATGAAATGACCCAAACTCTGAATATAATCCATATATCAATCGGTCCACATAATACTTTTTGGGTGACCTGGTTCAAAATTTGCCCGGCCCCGGGGGTCACCTGTTTTACGTAGAGATATACATTTATAGTGAACAACTTTGAAAATCGTCTTGTCTTAAACCGAAAGGCCTAGAGCTTAGATATTAAATGTGTGGCATTGTCTAGAGGGCCTCTACAAAGATTGTTCAAATTATGCCACTGTGGTCAGAATTGACCTCCCCCGCGGATCACCTGCTTTACATAGAAAAGAAACTGTTAATATCTACTTGTCTAAAACCGAAAGACATAGAGCTTAAAAATATGGCATGTAGCATCGTCTATTTGTCCTCTACCAAGAGTATTCTAATTATGCCCATGGGGTCAAAATTGTCACAGCCTTGGGGGTCACCTGTTTTATTTAGAGATATTTAGGGAAAAAACTTTGAAAGTTTTCTTGTCTGTAACCGAAAAGCTTGACGCATATATACTTGGCGAGTACAATCGTCTAGTGGTCTTCTACCAAGATTGTTCGAATTATATCCCTTGGGTCAAAATTGACCCGTCCCCGGGGATCACCTGCTTTACATAGAGATATATAGTGAACAATTTTGAAAATCTTATTGTCTGAAACCGAAAGGCCTAGAGCTCAGATATTAAGTGTTTAGCATTGTCTAGTGGGCCTCTACAAAGCAACCTGTTTAACGGTTGCCTGGTATCATTATAATGCTACGTTTGATGCAAATGCGTCAAAACAAATATGCATGTAGAAAATGGTTAGTTATAAGTTACAATAAAAGAACCCCTTGATAATGATGTTTATAAAAGAGTAGAAAACATTGTGAAACAGAAGAATAATTCCTATTTAATATATTGTTAAATGATGTTTGTCTTTATTTTCAAAAAGCAGGAGGCACGTTGGATGGCGCTTGTAGATAGAATCCATTTTGTTATGGCGATTGTGGATATAATCTATACACATTTGACGTTAGAATAAGATATTTCAAACGTGCTCAAGGAAAAAACTGCCTTTACCCTTCTCCACATGCAGCCGCGTTTAAACGCATTTGCAACAGACGACTATTCACGATGAGCAATGTTTTCAGCAATATTCGTTATTCATACTGTCGTTTAGAGAGATTGCCCATATGTTGTTGCAGATCTTTTCAAAGGCATCTTCTGCAGATTTGTTTTATTTTGAAAATGTGGTAAGTGTAGATAAAGATATGTCCATACATCTATACGATCTTTTAACAAGCTTATGTTTTGACCCCGTAAAATTGAGACGTTTCTCTTTAACCCTTTAACCCTGTCCCACATACGTACGTGCATTTTGACGTTTATTCACCAGGCGATTTTTGAAAAACATTGTGGTAAAAGGAGAAATTGTTCATAAAGAGCAATTTCTTCTTTTGCCAAAATGTTTTCAACTCCATTAAATAATCATACTTTTATTTATAGAGAAATTTCATATATTTGCCCATTCTTAAAGTCGTGCTGCTAAATTGGTGTATGTGGGAAAGGAGGTTAAAGAACGTTTATGAATGGTTAAAATAAAGCAATTGAGTTTTAAAGATAATACTGTTATAACTTAAATTGTGCATGGGAGGTAATATCATCCAAGCTCTGTAAAAAATACCCTTGTAAGTTACGTCTCTTTTTCAAAATGAGAAAACATAAGCATACCTGAACACTCAGCGGTGTATAGGAGCTCACCGATTATCAGTTATAACAATGACCATCTCCATTCTTCTTTATTAAAAGTGATCAAATCTTTTCCACATTGAGTATCATTTCAAACATTGACATCAGACGACTTTTGAAAGCAATGTGAAATCGTTTCGTTTATCATATGTTCAAAATAGTCTGCTACAGATTTGTTGTACCTGGGAAATGGTTAAAAGTCTAATTATGACTGACACAAGTTTCGTCTGCTGCATATTTGTTGTATTTTGGAAAGGGTTAACAGTAGTAGTAGTATCCCGTATTCTTTATAACATTTTAATAAAAGAGTGTCTTTCGTCTTTTGGTCTCTTCCGTTCTGTTGCTGGAATATGCATTGTCCTTGGTAGTGATAGTGGTAATGGTGATTGTAGCGGTTCCCATAGTTTGGAAATCAACACATGCCTTTGTTTAAAAACATCCAGGGTATAATTGACAGTCTAAACAGAATATTGTCATGGATACAAAGATGATTTAATTTATTAAACGCGAAACACAGTAAGTTTGATATGTAAATATGCCATGAAGGTAAGTTCGAACTGAGTAGCTGAATTAGTCCAAATAACATATTAATGACTTGGTGCAACGTAATATCATCTACCGATTGGAGAATCTCCATTGCCATATGGTGTATAGCGGAAACGAACTGTCATCAGTGATGCATTACTGTTTTTAACTACCTTTCGTGGAATGGACATGAACAAAATAAACAATTAAACGCAACCAAAGTTTAAAAAGAGTCTTCAATTATTTTGCTTTGAATCTAACTAGTCAATTTAACTTGATTAATGTTCTATTAAATATCCATTTATAATTCGGAGATAACTATATGAAACATTTAAAACAGTAATAAACATTTAAACTTTAAAGTAATAATTATATATAAAGTATGGTTTATACTTAACAATGTACTATTCTTTTGTCCAATAGTGTTAAATATTAGTGTTGTCTGTTACATTCTTACATTCATACTAATATGTTTACATTCAATATTTACTCGAGGATACTACTGGGATTATATCCAGTGCATGTTACTTTAGTAATACACTAGATCAGGAATCTATTGACATATGCGGTTTCACCTGTTTTTCATGAATTAAAATTTCGAAAAATCGGATATATGATATTTGAAACCACTAAATAGGATATATTTTGTTTGAAACATAAGCACAACGGTCTTGGTGTAAATTGTGTACATTATTTGGACTTAATGGGGAGAAAAAAGCATAAAAAACGAACAATCAGTGACGATAGCTAGAACAGTGATCATGGCGGTGGTGCGATCATGGCGGTGGTAGGACGTTACCCAGTATTAAGTTCATGTGACGACGAGGTTAGTGTAAGTCA
The DNA here is from genome assembly GCA_031761405.1 of Serripes groenlandicus. Lineage (NCBI taxonomy): Eukaryota > Metazoa > Mollusca > Bivalvia > Cardiida > Cardiidae > Serripes > Serripes groenlandicus. The sequence goes on from JASEVX010000002.1 coordinate 121,602,622, forward strand.
GATTCTATCAAAAACAAATTCTGTTTTATACGAAAAAAAGAGCAACCTCTGGACTTTAATTTTGATTTAGTGATGATGATCATACTGTTACCCAACAACCATTGCATATAACAGCCAATACGCAAAGCCAAAACAGTGTGAAAATGGCGGAAACGGAACAAACTCAATCGAATATGGCAGCAACGAGTGAACATAATGAAAATGCAATGAATATGAAACTGGACTTGGTTTTCTCGGCAGTGGAATATATCACGAATAATCAGGACAGCTTTCGGTAATCATTGGATAAGAAAATGGATAAACTGTGGTCTGATCTTATGGCAGACATCGATACGATGGTAAGGAGTTTAAGAGATGAAATGTTAATGGAACCGAGCAAGGAAAATGGAAGAATTGACAATTTATTTAAAAGTGTTCACGACCTTCAATCCCGAATGGACGGTATCGAACGCCAATGTCCCGTAATAACAACTACTGGCAATGAGCCATTAAATGACCCTGACCTCAACGTAATAGCGAACGCTATTCCCTTCTCACAGAACGAATCCTTTTTGGGAAAAAGCGCAGTCTTTGAATCACACTCTTGGTAATGAAGTGTCTTCCAATGTCCAAATGACTCCCTGGTCACCTAGCAAACGAACCTGGGTTAGTGAAAAGTTCCTTCACAAATATATTAGAGAAAATACTTATCCTGATAAATATATCAGTCCTGAGGGCTTCTCCAATATACAGAAACGTTCATCTCAAAAGCAGCAAATGTCATACAGGAAGATTTATTGAGCTAAATGCAATAGCGGTACTTAAGAATACACAATTTGATTGTAGAACGTAACTGCAGAATAAAAGAAAACTCAATAGGAACAACAATGGACCATCTTATACTCAGCATCAGGAACACCCGGTGTCAATGAACGGTAACTATTGCTCACGTTAACATTTGTGGTTGGACAAAAAAGAACCATAAATTGCGTCAAGAAAGTATTCATGGAATAAACAACATCTCAATAAATGGAACCCATTTAAATGATCAGAATAGGATACATGAAGCACCCTGGTCAGCTACATCAAATTGTCCACGAGGAAAACACCGGTGAATAAACGAAATTGTATAGCGGTACTTTTCGTAAGTTTTATTGTGAAGATATAATTCGAAGGTTAACTCGAGACAGAGTCCACCGACGTATACACGTGATATCCCGTATATAGTTATACCCTCAATGGATCTATGGATATAATATCTCACGTGTATACCTCTACCATCATTGTGTTACATACATATCGACGGTTATAATTGGTACGGCTACAACAGACAGGAATTAAACGTGCGTGCTCAAAAAGCCTCTTGTGGCGTGAGATTATGGAACGCCGTAGCTGTCTTATGTTGAGATATCTTATGTTATTTTGTCAAAGTGTCATGCTATCTTGTGCATAGAACATGTCATTATGTCAATAGAACATGTTATTATGTCACACGCTCATGTCATTATGTCAAAGTGCCATGTCATCTTGTCAATATGACGTGTTATTATGTCAAACTCTCATGTTATTATGTCAAAGTGTCATGTTATCTTGTCTAAATGACGTGTTATCTTGTCAAGATGACGTGTTATCTTGTCAAGATGACGTGTTATCATGTCAAACGATCATGTTATTATGTCAAAGTGTCATGGTATCATGTCAATATGACGTGTTATTATGTCAAACGATCATGTTATTATGTCAACGTGTCATGGTATCTTGTCAGTGTGACGTGTTGTCAAAGGGTCATGTTATCTTGTCAATATGACGTGTTATTATGTCAAAACGTCATGCTATCTTGTCAATATGACGTGTTATTATGTCAAAACGTCATGCTATCTTGTCAATAGGACATGTTATTATGTCAACCATTAATGTTATTATGTCAAAGTGTCATGCTATCATGTCAATATAACATGTTGTTATGTCAAACGCTCATGTTATTATGTCAAATTGTCATGCTATCTTGTCAAAAGAACATGTTATTATGTCAAGCGCACATGTTATCTTGTCAATAGAACATGTTATTATGTCAAGCGCACATGTTATCATGTCAAAGTGTCATGCTATCTTGTCAATCTGACATGTTATTATGTCAAACGGTCATGTTATTTTGTCAAAGTGCCATGCTATCTTGTCAATATGACGTGTTATTATGTCAAACGATCATGTTGTTCTCTGACTGTACCATCTTGTTAAACAAGTATGGTATTATGTTCACACGACGTTATGTTGTTGACGAACTTTTATTGGCGCGAAACCACAATTCAAAATGGCGGAAAGTGACACAATATGTAGCGGGCAAATTTCCGCAATTCTTTCGCGTGCCGGATTGCCGGCACTTACAGACACTTTTCTGAAGGAAAAGATTGAACCAAACATCATTTGCTCGATGACTGATGAGGATTTGACCCGTTTGGGAATAAGTACAATTGGAGAACGGATACGCCTACGAGAAAGCGCGAAACTAGAGGTTCGTAGATATTTTTATGCCCCCGGAATCACTGATTCGGTGGGCATTTAGTTTTTGGCCTGTCTGTCTGTCTGTCTGTCGAAAAAAACTTTAACCTTCACCACTACTTTTGAACCATAACAGGTACGGCTTCCATATTTCACATGTGTATTCCTTGTGACATGACGTTTCTGTCAGTACCAAGATTTTTCACCTTGCGACCTTGACCTTTGACCTACATTTTGAAAACTTCTTTGTCTGTGGCAAAGAAAACTTTAACCTTCACCACTCCTTTTGAACCGTTACAGGTACGGCTTCCATATTTTCATGAATCACCGATTCGGTGGGCATCTAGTTTTTGGCCTGTCTGTCTGTCTGTCGAAAAAAACTTTAACCTTGACCACTTCTTTTGAACCATAACAGGTACGGCTACCATATTTCCCAAAAAGTTCAAAGAAACGTCCAGAAATTAAAGACTGGACAATTTTGAACGTCCGGAATTTCCAACTTATGCCCGAAAACTTTGAGAAAATCCCTATACACACACTGTACTTAGACAACCCCTCGATAAATGTGTAACATGTATATTTAACGCGAGTCAGCTGTGTTGTGTAATAAATCTGGACTACTCACGTATTTCAAATTTACAGAGACCAATATAACTGAACCATAATAAAACGGAATTATACCTATATATATATTAAACTGACAGTCTGTCGATTACAGTAAGTGATAAACCATTTTCTTTAACTCATCCAAATTGAAAACATAAGTCTCTCGCTTTCCGGGCTATTGCTGTACCGACAGAGCTAACCAGGCCGCTTGCACATATTCATCTGGAGTAGGTTACCAACTACACATAGTTACATACACCCCCAGAACAACAGTATTCATCCTTGAATTTCTAATCTGATACACCTATAGATCATTTGTGGTACGATCCCAAAGCACCTACAGTCTAGTCATGGCCCCCTGTTGGGTGCCAAATGTAACCAGACATTGAAAAATATGCAGCCAGTCCGGGACGAGGGACCGCCCGCTTACAGGGCGATTTGCTTTACCCCCTGAGCTATAAAATTTAAAACATGTACTGACAGAGTGAAAACAGTGTAGTCACTACGAGCATTTTGAATTCTTCCTACACTGTTTTTAAAGGCCTTCTGTATCGGGTTCGGGAAAATGTGGTATTATGGAGCATAGGGTTAATTCACTTCTTATCAGTAATGGGTGAATTATGTTTACATTTACTTCAACAGAGTGAAAAACAATGCAGGAAGAGTTAATATTGCTTGTGACAAGCAATCTGAACTCTCCCTACTGTTTTTGAAGCCTTCTGTATTGGGTGCGGGAAAATGCTGTACTATGGAGCAAAGGGTTTTTGTTTGAATGGGGTTTAATGCTGTTTCAACAAAGTTTCAGTTATATACAGCAGTCAGTTACCCTATTACCATGCTTCCTGGGATTTTAACCAACTGTACTCCACACAAATACTCTGCAAGTGGCTGACATGACATGTCCCTTTATGGCATGTATGCCAATCAACATATTTGTGTCGTCATTGCACACTGTCCTCTCTTTCAAGTTCTCAAAGAGCCATTTTTAAAACCAAGTTGTGTAATGGCTCGATGGGGACTATTAACTTAATTAAGGGTGATTATGGATTATAATAATAATGAGTTAGGAATTCTCATAGTTACAGGTATGAGCTATATTATTTAATGACATTCAATTAAATCTTTCCTCCATAAGAATTTTATTGGACTCAAAATTTAAAGCATTAATTCAACACTTATCAATAATGGGTGAATTATGATTACATTACTGAAAAAGTGGAAAACAATGCAGGAAGAGTAAAGATTGCTTATTACGAGCAGCCTTAAATCTTCCTACACAGTGTTTTCAAAGGCCTTCTATATTTGATGCGGGCAAATGTGGTATTGATATGGAGCAATAGCGGTTTTCCAGCATTCATCCGAGAACAAAATTACATTTTTAGCTCGACTATTCGAAGAATATGAGGAGCTATACTACTCACCCTGGCGTCGGCGTCCACGTCACACTTTGGTTAAGGTTTTGCATGCAAGTACTTAAATACTACATGTATTGCATTGAAACTTTCTACAACCCTACTAAACTATCACACATATAGATTATCAAGTTAGATAACTGTATCCTGCATTTTATGCAAGTTATGGCCCTTTTTTACTTAGAAATTCTGGTTAAAGTTTTGCGTGCAACTAAATTAAGAGTCCATATCTCAGTATTTACTTGATGCATTGCATTGAAACTTTATACAACCCTACCCAAGCATCACACCTATGTAGATTATCAAGTTAGATAACTCTATCCTGTATTTTATGCAAGTTATGGCCCTTTTTTTACTTAGAAATTCTGGTTAAAGTTTTGTGTGCAACTAAATTAAGAGTTCATATCTCTGTATTTACCTGATGCATTGCATTGAAACTTTCTACAACCCTACCCAACTATCACACCTGTGTAGATTATCAAGTTAGATAACTCTATCCTGCATTTTATGCAAATTATGGCCCTTTTTTTTACTTAGAAATTCTGGTTAAAGTTTTGCGTGCAACTAAATTAAAGAGTCCATATCTCAGTATTTACTAGATGCATTGCATTGAAACTTTATACAATCCTACCCAACTATCACACCTATGTAGATTATCAAGTATGATAAACTGATCCTTGCATTTTATGCAATTTATGGCCCTTTTTTTACTTAGAAATTCTGATTAAAGTTTTGCATACACTACATTAAGAGACCATCTCTTAGTAACTACTTAAAGCATTGCATTGAAACCTTACACAGTCCTTCCCAACCATCACACCTATGTAAACAATCAAGTATGATAACTCTATTCAGTATATTTTGCAGTTTATGGCCCTACTTTAACTAGAAATTTGGTTAAAGCTTTGCATGCAACTACATTAAAAGTCGATATCCTAGTATTTACTTCATGCATTGCTTTGAAACTTTATGCAACCCTTTCCAACTATCACACCTATGTTGATTTTCAAGTTAAATAACTCTATCCTGCATATTATTCAAGTTATGGCCCTTTTTGGACTTATAAATTCTGGTTAAAGTTTTGCATGCAATTACATTAACCCTTTTCCTCATATGGCAATTTTACAGCAGACAACTTTGAACGTATTTTGTCAAAAAATAGAAAATCTCCATAATTGAATGGATAACCTATGACCAAAAGTGGAAAACATTGTGGTAAAAGGAGAAATTGCATGTTTTGTGCAATTTCTTCTTTTGTCACTATGTTTTCAAAAGGCCGTCTGCTGCAGAGGCGTCAGAAAGCGTCTATATGAGGGAAAGGGTTAAGAGAACATATCTTAGTAACTACTTCCTGCATTGCATTGGAACTTTATACGATAACTCTATCCAGCATTTTATGCAAGTTATGGCCCTTTTTGGACTTAGAAATTCTGGATTAAGTTTTGCAACTACATTTAGAGTGTAATCTCATTAACAACTTGAAGCATTGTATTGAAACTTTATACAACCTTTCCCAATTTCACAACTATAAACACAACCAATTAAGATAACTCTATCCTGCAGATGATGCAAATTGTTGCCGTTTTTTTACTTAGAAATTATGGTTAAAGGTTTGCGTGCAACTACATTAAGAGTCCATATCTTATTAACTACTTAATGCATTCCATTGAATGTTATACATCCCTTCCTAACTATCACTCCTATTAAAATAATTAAGTTAAATAACTCTATCCTGCATATAATGCAAATTATCACCCTTTAAGGAATTGTGCTTAATGTTTTGCATGTAACTACATTAGAGTCCATTATCTCAGTAACTTAAATAAGCAGTGGAATAGTCGAGCTCGCTGTTCTCCGACAGCTCTTGTTACAATGATCGTCATTAAGGCATATAATGGAAATTCAATCATAAATAAATGAAACGACACAATTTTAAGAGAATATAAATCATATAGCAAAGAACTCATAGCTTGGAAAGCAGCAGATTTTCCTAAGCTTTAAAATCCATTGGCTGTACAGTTTGGTGCTAAAAATATCGAACGTATTGCATTGAAAATTGAGGGATATGCATTGTGAATTTTATGGACTGTGTCTGGTGTCAAAATCGAATTAAGATTGATTGGATCGGATTAATGCAGCTCTAATGGTTTATATAGTTATATTTCAATGTATGTTGATAGAAACTTTTCTCACTGAACAAGTCAGTTTAAACTAATTATTTTTTCATATCAATTCTAGATTTCCAACACCAACAACCCTAGTTCAAGAATGTTTCCTGGATTTCGAAATTTGTGTAGACAAAAGGCAAACCAAAGGGTCGGAAAGAAACATAAGGCTGGTAGCTGGACAGCACAGTTTTTTTGTATAAGTTCTATTGAGCAACAAAGGACACCATCTTGTGCAGAAAAAGAAGTTCTCCATAAAACAGGACTTGGCCTGAAGAAAGTTAAAGTGTTGAGCACTTTTAATGAAGAAGAGGTAATAGACTTGTTAAAAAGTGACGAAGTGTTTCCAAAATTAAAACAAAGTGGGGGCTTTGAACTATTAAGGACAATGCAAAATGGGCGAAATCTTGTTGCAATTCCTCCCCCATGGACTTCAAATGATTTGAAAATCAATGTTGGACCTCAGGCCAGAATATATGTTAGACCGATTCAACATTCGTTATCTGTTGAACCTATAGTTGCGGCTATAAAAGAGCCAAGTGTGCAGATTGCATGCGAGAAATGTCACGTTGCGTTTGCTATTCAAGAATTAAGAGATCATGTGAGACATTGCAGTCAACCATTGGAACTGCCAGATATTAGCTCCTATGTCACTGTGGTTAATGATCAACAAATACCAGTAGATTATGAAGATGAAGATGAAGGCCAAAACCAGTATTTCAACTATGTTTTGACTGACTATTCTGAAACTTTTGTTGAAACCCAGAACTCTCATGAAGCCTCCTTTCAAAATTCTCTTGATGTTCAGAACCAGGATTCGCATGTTGAAAATCATGAAATCAACTTGCATGGCACACATATGCAGGATAGCAGTGGGCTTTCCCATGAAGCTCTGAACTCAAACGAAACACGTGTCTTTGGAGAAGTCCATGATCAATTAAATGATACAGTAAATGCTTGTATTATCTTTTGTAAAAACAACAACATAAGCAATCCAGTGGAAATACTCAGGAAAATACAACAAGAGATTGTTGTAGGAAGGCCGTTGGAGGTGGAAGATGCGGCTTCTTCAATTGAGGGTGAAACAACTTTCATAAGCGTGGACAGGGATAATCTCTTAGTAACGGGCATGGAGGAGATCGGTGTCCTATCCACAGAAGAACTCAGGAAGACACTTGAAGTTCAGTTTTATAACGAGGTATTAAATATTGCCTAAACTTTAGTAGTTTTTAGTCACACATTAAGAAAGCTTAAACATTTAGTGAATATTGCTTTTTTCTACAAATCGGTGAAATACTGAAAATTGTCGGTGAGATATTTCCCGTTGTCATCTAACAATTAGTATAAATTAAGATTTGATTGTTGGAGTGTGATTTCAAAATATATCGTCATCAAACATCACTGAGAAAATTCAATATTTTGACTCGCACTTCATGTTAGTGATTATCTCACTTATCGATGTGATATATTTTGATATCAGTAATCACACTTCAACAATCAAATACCCTCTATTTAAATGCAGTCATTGTAAATAGTTAATATTTTAGTGCAAAAGCAAACCCAATTTATTTTACGCTAATCTGTAAAATACTGAAAATTATCAGTGAGATATTTCCTGATATCACTCATTGTTATGACGTGTTGTCATCTGTGAGATACTCCCAACATCACTCACTGTGCCAGAACTACCAAATAGTTTAAATGTTCAAAAAGAAAATTTGATTGCTGGAGTGTGATATTGAAAGACATCATCATAATAAGTGAGAAAATTCCATATATATTTTCTTATCAATGACTATTTATTTCGATATCACACTCCGAAGTCTTCTCCTCTGAAACCACTGACCGGATTTTAATATAGTTTAATCTGATTTGTTCCTTTGATGTTTTTAGCTATACTCGCCTTGATTTGTTCCTTTGATGTTTTTAGCTATACTGGCCAAAGGCCAGAAGAGCTTATGCCATGGCACTGTGTCCATCGTGCGTGCGTCCGTAAACAATTGCTTGTGAACGCGATAAAGTCTTAAGTTTTGATTGTATCTCAACCAAACTTAGATAGTAGTTAAATATTGATGAGAGTTCGGTTCCTTTCGAAAACCAGCCAGATCCGCCCATAGAAGACTTGATTATGGCCCTTGAAATTGTCAAAATTGCTATAATAGAGCTTGTGAACACAATAGAGGCTCCATTTACTATCTCATCTTCACCAAACTTAGATAGTACCGTAGTTAAATATTGATGAGAGCTTGGTTTCTTTCGAAAACCAGCCAGATTTGCCCTTTCATGACTGGATTATGGCCCTTGAAATTGTCAAAATTTCTATAATACAGCTTGTGAACACAATAGACCTTCCGTTTCTTATCTGCCCTTCACCAAACTTGGATAGTAGTTAAATATTGATGAGAGCTTGGTTCCTTTCGAAAACCAGCCATTTTGAGGTCATGCTCCAGTGATGTTGAGCAACACATCTTTTGGCAAACATTATACATTTAAAAAAAATCAAAGCTTCTTCACTTGAATCTCAATTCTTATTACAAAAGTTCAATTTTATAACTCTTATTCCACCATACACGACTGTTATTGTTTTTGCAAACAATGAAAAAGCAGACAAGCCATCTCGCCTGAATTATCATTGCTTGCCGCTCTGATACTGGAATAAAGAAATTATCTCTGGAACATGTTGTATTAAAATGCCTCCGGTTATGAAATTGAAAACCTTTAAATAGAGAGAACAGAATATCCCATTTTGAGAATTTGGCAGAATAAGGGTTAATAAAAAAGTATTGGGATTTTTTCTTTCAGCAAGCATGTGATTTTGGTGGACCACGAAAAGAATTCTTTCGATTGATCCAGCTTGAATTGAAAGAGAAATACTTTGATAATGGTTTACGAGATTTGTTGGCTGCAGATTATAAGACAGTTGGAATCATTCTTGGTATGTTGTTTCATCTATCGGTCAGCCTGACATACAGATATTTATACATGTTTAAGAAATAATAAATTCATATGAGTAATCTATTATGAATTGTCAAGTAAATCAGATCATGAGGCCATTAAGAAAAGTGATCTATTTACCAACATTTCAACTCCTAACTGTTGTCTAAATTACGATAGATCACTTTTATGAATTTATTATTCCTATTCTGATATGTCTGTAGTTTAAAAACCACAACAAAGAAACGGACAACAAATTATCCCCATAGCATGTTCAAGTTCACAGTGCGTGTTGAGATCATTTTGGCTTTTGCATTTACCTCCTAAAATGGTGTATCGCTGCAGGAAAACATTTTCAATAATTAATCATATGTCATTAGCTCGACTATTCGAAGAATATGAGAGCTTTACTACTCGAACCGGCGTCGGCGTCTCCGTCTCCGTCGGCGTCCGGTTTAAGATTTAGGGCAAGTTGGCATTTTCATTCATAAGTAATTGTGCTAGGGCTTATAGTTACATCTTTTATCTTTCTTCACATTGAATGCTAAAGATGCTGAGTGTGACCTTCCTTTTGGGGAAAAAAACATGATTTTCGGTGGTTAAAGTTTTAGGGCAAGTTGGATTTTTTTTTTTTTTTTCTCAATAAGTACTTGTGCTAGGGCTTTCATATTTGGAATATAATTACATCTAATAGCTTTCTTCATATCGTATGCTGAAGATTCTGAGTGAGACCTTCTTTTTGGGGTAAAAGACATGATTTTGGGTGGTTAAAGTTTTAGGGCAAGTTGGCATTTTCATTTAATTTTTAATTTTTCTCAATAAGAATTTGTGCTAGGGCTTTAATATTTAGAATATAGTTACATCTTATACCTTTCTTCACATTGAATGCTGAAGATGCTGAGTGTGACCTTCTTTTTGGAGTAAAAAACATGATTTTCTGTGGTTAAAGTTTTAGGGCAAGTAGGATTTTATTTTATTTTTTTAACTTTTTCTGAATAAGTACTTGTGCTAGGGCTTTCATATTTGGAATATAATTACATCAAATACGTTTCTTCATATTGTATGCTGAAGATTCTGAGTGTGATCTTCTTTTTGAAGTAAAAGACATGCTTTTGGGTGGTTAAAGTTTTAGGGCAAGTTGGCATTTTCATTTAATTTTTTAATTTTTCTCAATAAGTACTTGTGTTAGGTCTTTCATATTTGGAATATAATGACATATAATACCTTTCTTCACATTGTATGTTGAAGATGCTGAGTGTGACTTTTAGGGGGTAAAAAACATGACTTTTGTTTGATTTTGAGAATTTTAGATAAATTCATAATTTTTGGTTACATTCCTTTCTAATTGTGATCATTCATTTATCAAATATAACTCTTCAACATATCAAACGGGTTTTGCATGGTGTCAGACATTTGGAAAACCTTTTTTTTAAGATTTTGCTAATTTTGTCAGTTTTAACATTGGCGTTTAGCTCAACGTTAAAGTTACATCATTCAAATCACTTCATACTTCACACATTTATTAAGGACCATCGTAAAATTAGGTTAGATAACCTCATTGTATCTTAAATATGGAGTAATGGCCCTTGATTGACTTAGGAAATTTTATTTTTAAATTATATATATTTAAATGTATGTATCTATTCAGTTGCTTTTACATATAGTGTATATAATATGATTTAATAGTACTTAAGTGCAATTTAATGAAATAGTGCTTTATGTGAATAAGCGGCATATAGTCGAGCGCGCTGTCCTCCGACAGCTCTTGTTTTTATTAGCTTGTCTATTCGAAGAATAAGGGGAGCTATTGTAGACACGTCGCCGTTGCTGTTGGTTAAAGTTTTTGTGAAAGCTAGCATTTACCCTTATAACTTACATACGCCTAGGCCAATGATCTTCAAACTTGGTCTGGACATACTTCATAGCAAGTTGGTGATGCCTACACAGTTGGAAGTTAGTAGGTCAAAGCTGAAGGTCACTGTAACTTTCTATATAGAAACATGGTTAAAGTTTTTGTGCAAGCTAGCATTTACCCTTATAACTAACATACACCTAGGCCTATGGTCATTAAACTTTGTATGGATATTCTTCATAGCAAGTTGGGGATGCCTATAAACTTTGGAGTCAGTAGGTCAAAGGTCAAGGTCACTGTGACCTTCTATATGGAAACTGTTCAGGGTTAAAGTTTTCGTGCAAGCTAGCATTTACCCGTATAACTAACATTCACTTAGGCCTGTGCTCTTCAAGTTGGAGTTACTAGGTCAAAGGTCAAGGTCACTGTGACCTTTCTGTAAAAAAACAGTTAATGGTTAAAGTTTTTGTGAAAGCTAGCATTTACCCTTATAACTTACATACGCCTAGGCCTATGATCTTCAAACTTGGAATGGACATACATGACATAGCAAGTTGGTGATGCCTAGAGAGTTTGGAGTCAATAGGTCAAAGGTCAAGTTCACTGTGACCTTCAATACAGAAACATTCCTTGCCTTAAAACTACTGATTGCTTAGGCCTATGACCCTGAAACTTAGTTTGGGTAATGGTCATGATCAGCACTTGACTCAAACAGATCATGGGATCATAAGGTCAAAGGTCAAGGTCACTTTGCACCTTGCAATTACTTTTAACTAGTTGCATATGGTGCAACTTCTTGCACTATGGTTAAAGGTTTGCGTGCAACTACATTAAGAGCTCATATCTTAGTAACTACTTGATGCATTCTATTTAAACGTTATAAACCCTTCCTAACCATCACACCTATGAAAATAATCAAGTTAAATAACTCTATCCTGCATATAATGCAAATTATCACCCTTTAAGACATTGTGGTTAATGTTAAGCATGCAACTACATTAGAGTCCATTATCTCAGTAATCAAATAAGCGGTGAAATAGTCGAGCATGCTGTCCTCCGACAGCTCTTTGTTTCTCTAACACTTACACTTCAAACAGTAATGAGTAGGAGTTGTAGTAGTTTAAACAGTTCAGTGCAATAGCCAAATGTGGGTAATTATACATATGGGGATAGAAGAATAGATCATCTTTAAGATTGTTCTTTGTCACCAAAGCTTGCAAATCTTGTTAGAATATTATTTATTTTTGCAATTCTGTTTGCCCTTTTCAACAATTTTTCTGTAATTATAGAAGTTTGATTATTGGCCAGTACTCGGGCGATCAATTTAGGGCCATCTTTGGCCTCTTGTTTTAATGAGGTCTTTGTTCCATCAAAAACAATCATTAACTAGAATTGCGCAATCGATGGCAAGCCATTGCATATCCACGCACATACTTGTTGACCCCTAACGAGAATTTTCTACTCATCGTCCTGTTCAATATGATATGCTACATGACCATGTTCTGAAAATTTCTGTTTTTGTCCCCTGTCCACTCCACCAGGGGAACAATTAAAATGTGAAAAAGTATTGTGCACTCCTCAGACCATTCAGCTATCATTTCCCAAAGTTTGAAGTTTCTAATAGTTTGGGAGGAGTTCCTTGCTAAGAAGGACAGATGCTACTTTTTACCCCTTTTTGACCACACAATGACCACCCAATGACCCCCAATTTGACCGCAAAGGTAAAATTGTAATTGAAGAATGGTCTGGGAGGAGTTCCTTGCTAAAGACGTACAGATGCGCGGGGATAATCAGAATTGAAAGTCATTGTTAACAGCATGCACACACACACATGTAGTAAAGGATGAGTTTGGTTTGTACCAAAATGCTATTAGAAAATATTGGCCCAAAAAATAGAAAATTATGTATTAACAAGCAACTGTCATTTATTACAGCCTTGACCATTCTTCAGAATGGTAAATTACCGACATTTCTTTCCCCTGAAGTGGTGGAGGAGATTGTCAAAACTGAAGAACCACAGTCCTTAGCAGTGAAGAAGCTGAGGGAAGGGTTTAATGTTCTTGGAATGTATGATGTAAGTTTCAGATATATTTTTAGCTCACTTGAGCTTTGCTCAAGGTGAGTTATTGTGATCACCTTTTGTCCGGCGTCCGTCGTGCGTCGTGCGTCAACTTCTTCTCCTCAGTAACCAGTGGGTCAATTTGGATGAAACTTCACAGAAAGCATCCTCTCATTGACCTCACCAGAATTCCTTCAAATTTTTGGGATCCATGGCAACGAAACCGAAACCCCACACTTCAAAATTCTTCTTCTCCCAAATTCGTTGGCAGATTTTCAAATAATTTTGTAGAAATGTTCCTTGGATGACCCTCTATCAGATTCCTTCAAGCCGTGTTGATTGGTCGAAAAACATGGCCGCCAGGGGGGGGGGGGCGGGGCTATTTTGCCTTATATGGCTATAGTGAAAACTTAAAAAATCTTCTCCTCCGAAAGTGTAAGGCCGATTTTCAAATAATTTTGTAGAAATGTTCCTTGGGTGACCCTCTATCAGATTCATTCAAGCCATGTTGATTGGTCGAAAAACATGGCCGCCAGGGGGGGCGGGGCTATTTTGCCTTATATGACTATAGTGCAAACTTAAAAAAATCTTCTCCTCCAAAAGTGTCAGGCCGATTTTTAAATAATTTTGTAGAAATGTTCCTTGGGTGATCCTTTATCAGATTCCTTCAAGCCATGTTGATTGGTCAAAAAAACATGGCCGCCAGGGGACGGGGCTATTTTGCCTTTTATGGCTATAGTGAAAACTTAAAAAATCTTCTCCTCCATAAGTGTCAGGCTGATTTTCAAAAAAATTGTAGAAATGTTCCTTGGGTGACCCTCTATCAGATTCCTTCAAGCAATGTTGATTGGTCGAAAAACATGGCCGCCAGGGGGCGGGGGCTATTTTGCCTTATATGGCCAAAGTGAAAACTTAAAAATCTTCAACATCTTCTCCTCTGTAACCAGTGGGTCAATTGGGATGAAACTTCACAGAAAGCATCCTCTTAATGACCTCACCAGAATTCATTCAAATTTTAGGGATCCATGCAGAATTCTGGTTTCCATGGCAACGAAACGAAAAAAAAATCAAAATTCTTCTTCTCCCAAAGTGGTTGGCAGATTTTCAAATAATTTTGTAGAAATGTTCCTTGGATGACCCTCTACCAGATTCCTTCAAGCCATGTTGATTGGTCAAAAAACATGGCCGCCAGGGGGGCGGGGCTATTTTGCCTTATATGGCTATAGTGCAAACTTAAAAATTCTTCTTCTCCAAAAGTGTCGGCCCGATTTTCAAATAATTTTGTAGAAATGTTTCTTGGATGACCCACTTTCAGATTCCTTCAAGCCATGTTGATTGGTCAAAAAACATGGCCGCCAGTGGGCAGGGCTATTTTGCATTATATGGCTATAGTGAAAACTTAAAAAATCTTCTCCTCCAAAAGTATCCGGCCAATTTTCAAATAATTTTGTAGAAATTTTCTTAGGGTGACCCTCTATTAGATTCCTTCAAGCCAAGTTGATTGGTTGGAAACTATGGCTGCCAGGGGGCGAGGCTTATATAGCTTAAGTGAAAAAAAAATAAAAAATCAGGTGAGCGATTCAAGGGCCATCATGGCCCTCTTGTTTAGCTTACCTGAGAACGAAGTGGTCAAGGTGAGCTACATGTATTGCGATCACCTTTTGTCTGTTGTCCGTCCGTCGTGCGTCATCAACAATTCCCTTGGTAACACTCTACAGGCAACATTTTGCATCCAATCTTCATGAAAGTTTATCAGAACATACATCTTCATCAAATTTTAGACAAGTTTGAAACTGGGTCATGTGGGGTCAAAAACTAGGTCACTAGGTCAAATTGAACTTGGGTCGATAAGTCAAATTGAAAGAAAATCTTGTTAAGACTTTGGAAGTCGCATTTTTAACTTGAGCATGTTGAAACTTTGTCAGAATGTTTGTCTTAATGATATCTAGGCTAAGTTTGAATATTGGTCTAGTCGGATCAAAAAATAGGTCACTAAGGCAAGTTTGAGAAAAATCTTGTTAACACTGTAGATATTGTAATTTTTACTTCAGCAACTTGAAACTTTGTAAGAATATTTGTCTTGATAATAGCTAAGCCAAGCATGAATATGGGTCATGTCAGGTCTAGATCTAGGTCACTAGGCCAACTTAAAGAAAAATCTTGTTAACATTTCTTGAGCCGTATCTTTTAATTGAGCATGTTGAAACTTTGTCAGAATGTTTGTCTTGATTATATCTAGGCCAAGGTTAAATATGAGTCATTTCTGGTCAAAAACAAGGTCACTTGGCCAAATTGAAGGACAATCTTGTTAACACTCTGGAAGCTGCATTTTTAACTTGAGCATGTTGAAACTTTTTAAGAATGTTTGTCTTGATGATATCTAGGCCAAACACAAATATGGGTCATGTCAGGTCAAAAACTAAGTCACTGGGCCAAATTTGAGAAAAAATCTATTTAACACTCGAGAGACTTCTGCAGCTTGAAACTTTGTCAGAATGTTTGTCTTGATGATATGGAGCGATACTTGCCCTCTTGTATAAGCTTACCTGACTGCAAAATGAGTAATTGTGGTTGGTATGACAAATAACATTGCATAACTCAGGTGAGCGATCAAGAGCCATCATGGCCCTCTTGTCCAAATACTGTATGAGAAGGTACATTTTTAGCTCACCGTCGCCAACAATTTCTTAAATCAACAACTCCTCCTAAACCACATAGCTAATTTCACTTAAATGTTCCTTACATGATCCCCTTTAAAACATTGTCCAAATAATTGTATTTCATACACAATTGTGGTTGCCATGGCAACGAAAAGGAAAACATTAAAATTCTTCTTGACAGAAACTACTGGCCTTATTTAAAAACAATTTCACATAATTGATCCTTGGGTGAAGCCATTGTGAGGCTGGGGATGGTTTTCCATATATGGTTATTGTAAAAAAATCTTCTCATACGAAAACTGCTCACCAGATTTCAATATGATTTGGCAGAAATGTTCCTTGGGTGACCTTCTACCAAGATTGTTCAAGCCGTTATGATTCGTCAAAAAGCATGGCCGCCAGGGGCGCCCGGCTGCACTTGATTTTCCATATTTGACAAAGTAAAAGTTGCCTATATTGTTTAACACTTTATTCCAGTATTTTTAGCACGAGTGTTTGAGAATAGTCTGAGATATTGCAGTCACCCTTTCGTCGGTGTACACAATTTGTCTAGCTTGTCCAGAACATAACTTTCTAAGTATTAAAGATATTCAAGTGAAATTTCATATATGAATATAGGCCAGTTTGAGGAAGTGCAGTGTACAAGAACCATAACTCTAGCATCAATAATGTTTGGATTATCCAACTTCTTTTATGTTAAAAATTGCTTGTCTGGGCCATAACCTTTTAAGTATTAAAGATATTCAAATGGCCAATGACAGGAAGTGCAGTGTGCAAGCAGAGTAACTCTAGCTTCAATAATCTTTTAGTTAATGCCCTTTTTGGCCGAATTGCAACATAAATGCGGTCTATGGATTGACGATTTCTGTCCATATATCAGTCCATCCATCTGGCGTCAACATTTTGTTAATCTTTGTGTTTAGGTCCATATCTCTACTTGTCACAGGTCAATGAGATTCAACATGTGACTTAACCTTGATGAGTCCTGCATGGTTATCTACTCTGTTAGAAAATCTTTATAAACTTTACTGCAATATGATATGTCACACAGTCATGATTTGTGTCAGGAACAGTCAACTTTAACCCTGTACTTCATAGATACTAATTATTTTGCACCAATGAAACATTGTTAGGTTAACTGACCGCAATATATAACTGCAAAATTGTACAAAAGGCATTAAACTCCATTCAATCAATTGACCTTTTTGTATTTCCTTTAAATAAATTTTATTTTTCAGTTGTTCATGGGTCTTCCAGTGCTGAAATTCCTCCTTCAGTCATCAGCGATTGTCATCACTATGAAGAGAGTGGTAACCATGTTAAAACCAAATTTCTCAGCAGAAGGAAGTAACGCCATTCAGTATGAAAAAGATGTTTACGGTCTTTTCATTAAGTACATGAGAGAAGTAACAGGTATCTTTTTAAGTCATAGAATACATTTGAAATATGTTTTACCAATGAAGGACACTTTCTATAAAAAGTCAAACCTGACTTAAGCAGCAATCGAAGGAAAGGCAAAATGTTGGCTGCTTAAGGCAGGTGGCTGAAATTGTCATTTTAGTAAATTATCAAGTGGCTGCTTAAACCAAGTTGTTGCTTAAACAAGGTGACTGTTATAGCTGGTTGGACAGTAAAAATTAAGTATGATGTTATCTCAATTACATTTCCCAGAGGACTGGGCTTGTTTTCCTTATATGTATATATATTGAAAACTAATTAAGAATCTTCTTGTCCAAAATTACTGGCCTGATTTAAAAAATAATTTGGCACAAATGTTCCTCTGGTGATCCTCTATCAAGATTGTTCAAATAATTCCAATCCGTTAAAAAACATGGCCGCCAGGGGGTGGGGCTTGTTTTCCTTTTATGTACAAATAGTAAATGTTTTAAAATACTTGTACAAAAGCACTGGCCTAATTTGAAAATAATTTGGCACAAATGCTCCTTGGATGACCCTTTACCAAGATTGTTCAAATTATTTTTATCAGTTGATAAACATGGCCATTGGGTGTGGCTCATTTTGCTTAAATGTATGAAGATTCAATTTTAAAAACTTTTAAAGTTCTATTAAATCAGGTGAGCGATATAGGACCATCATGGTCCTCTTGTTAAGTAATTTTCAGAAATTTAGCAGTTTGATAATGGGCCATTGATCAGGTGATAGATTTATGGCCATCTTGTCCCTCTTATTTGTGTCAAGGTCCTATGCATATTACACACTCAACTCTTGTTTATTTTTGCAAAACTAATTTTAAACACTTGCTCTGATCTAAACTTCAGCTGGAAGAAGAGGCAACATAACACTGTCCAGTATACTGCAGTTTGTTACAAGCACAGACGAAGAACCAGTTCTTGGGTTTAAGATACAGCCATCTATACAGTTTTGTGAAGTCATTGATGGATTTTTGCCAACTGCTAGTACTTGTGTGAATTCTTTGACAATACCTTGACCTACTCAAAATATCAGATTGCCCGAACGTGAACAAGTATTCAATCTGTATGACTATGCCTTTTCGAATACATTTTATGGGTTACATTAACAAGGATGATAGTAACTAACTTATGTACGGATACAAAGAAACCTGCAAAAGAAGAAGAGTGAAAGGATATTGTCACTGTGATCATAATAACCCTCTTGTAACTTAACTGTTTTCATTATAGAATACTTATACATACTTCTGGAGAGCAGAGATAGTATTTAGTTGTAAAGCTACATTTCTGAATTATGATGTCTCATTTATTTTGCATTTTCCTGCCTCTGCAGCAGATATTGAAAAGATTAAGTAAAAAAGAGCTATTGCTTATAAACAACAGTTTGCTTGTATGTCCCTATCTTGGGGGAGGGGCACATATACTTGCTCTTGTCTGTATGTATGTATGTATGTACGAGGGTTGTTTTAAAAAATTCCAGAAAAGTGCCATATCACTTTTAATAATTAATATTAAATATTAAATGCATCTCTTTATGTTTATGTATTACAAACATCGCACATTTTATAATCGAAGAAGCAATGTCATTTTAATGTGAGTGGGGCAGCTACAAATAACACATAAATGTTTTACTTAAAAAGCCACGCACCAGTTGTTGTTGGAAAACTACCTCATAATTGAATCTTCTCAAAATACTATCCTGCATTCGTAACACAATTTTCCCATTTATGTACCCATGATTTATAACAAGTTCTGAAATGTATAGTGGGTATTTTCTGTATGTATTTGTCCACTATCATAAAAGCGAAGATGCTTGGATCAAAGTTTGATGACGTTGACAACCTGCCCATGGTAGTGCACAAATGCATACGGAAAATTCTTACTAAGCATTTTAGAACTTGTTATAAACCATGGGTACATAAATGGGAAAATGTGTTATTTGTAGCTGCCCCGCTCACATTGACATGACATTGCTACTTTGATTATAGAATGTGCAATATTTGTAATACATAAACATAAAGAGATGCATTTAATAAAATATACTTGAAAGTCATTACTGTCAACATTTCCTTAAAAATATTGATTATTAGATATTTAAAAGTGATATGGCACTTTTCTGGTAACTTTTAAAACACCACTTGTATGTATGTTTGAAATATTGCATGTTTTTCACACAGAGAACAATTACTAAACTATAAAAGTTGTTGTAGTTTTGAAGTGTTACATGTTTTTCACACAGACACAATTACCAAACCGTAAAAAGTGTTGTAGTTTTGAAGTATTACATTTTTTTCACACATAGAGCAATTACCCAACTATAAAAGTTGTTGTAGTTTTGAAGTATTACATTTTGTTCACACACAGCAATTACCAAACTATAAAAGTTGTTGTAGTTTTAAAGTATTACATGTTTTGCACACAGAGAGCAATTACCAAACTATGAAAGTTGTTGTAGTTTTGAAGTATTACATATTTTGCACTCAGAGCAATTACCAACCTATAAAAGTTGTTGTAGTTTTTAAGTGTTACATGTTTTTCACACATCGAGCAATTACCAAACTATAAAAGTTGTTGTAGGTTTGAAGTGTTAATACTATAAAATTTGTTGTAGTTTTGAAGTATTACATTTTTTTCACACATAGAGCAATTACCAAACTACAAAAGTTGTTGTAGTTTTGAAGTGTTATATGTTTTGCACACAGAGAGCAATATCCAAACTATAAAAGTTGTTGTAGTTTTGAAGTGTTACATGTTTTGCACACAGACAGCAATAACCAAAATTTAAAAGTTGTTGTAGTTTTGAAGTGTTACATTTTTTGCACACAGAGAGCAATTACCAAACTATAAAAGTTGTTGTAGTTTTGAAGTGTTACATGTTTTGCACACAGAGAGCAATATCCAAACTATAAAAGTTGTTGTAGTTTTGAAGTGTTACATGTTTTGCACACAGAGAGCAATTACCAAACTACAAAAGTTGTTGTAGTTTTGAAGAGTTACATGTTTTGCACACAGAGAGCAATTACCAAACTACAAAAGTTGTTGTAGTTTTGAAGTGTTACATGTTTTGCACACATAGAGAAATTACCAAACTACAAAAGTTGTTGTAGTTTTAGAAGAGTTACATATTTTTCACACAGAGAGCAATTACCAAACTATAAAAGTTGTTGTAGTTTTGAAGTGTTACATGTTTTGCACACAGAGAGCAATTACCAAACTACAAAAGTTGTTGTAGTTTTGAAGTGTTACATGTTTTGCACACAGAGAGCAATTTCCAAACTACAAAAGCTGTTGTATTTTTGAAGTGTTACATGTTTTGCACACAGAGAGCAATTACTATAAAAGTTGTTGTAGTTTTAGAAGAGTTACATATTTTTCACACCTAGAGCAATTATCAAACTATAAAAGTTGTTGTGGTTTTGAAGTATTACATTTTGTTCACACATAGAGAAATTACCAAACTATAAAAGCTGTTGTAGTTTTAAAGTGTTACATGTTCTGCACACATAGAGAAATATCCAAACTATAAAAGTTGTTGTAGTTTTGAAGTGTTATATGTTTTGCACACAGAGAGCAATTACCAAACTATAAAAGTTGTTGTAGTTTTGAAGTGTTACATGTTTTGCACACATAGAGAAATATCCAAACTATAAAAGTTGTTGTAGTTTTGAAGTGTTACATGCTCACAGAGAGCAATTACCAAACTATAAAAGTTGTTGTAGTTTTGAAGTGTTACATGCTCACAGAGAGCAATTACCAAACTATAAAAGTTGTTGTAGTTTTGAAGTGTTACATGCTCACAGAGAGCAATTACCAAACTATAAAAGCTGTTGTAGTTTTGAAGTGTTACATGTTCTGCACACATAGAGAAATATCCAAACTATAAAAGTTGTTGTAGTTTTGAAGTGTTACATGTTCTGCACACATAGAGAAATATCCAAACTATAAAAGTTGTTGTAGTTTTGAAGTGTTACATGTTTTGCACACAGAGAGCAATTACCAAATTACAAAAGTTGTTGTAGTTTTGAAGTGTTACATGTTCTGCACACATAGAGAAATATCCAAACTATAAAAGTTGTTGTAGTTTTGAAGTGTTATATGTTTTGCACACAGAGAGCAATTACCAAACTACAAAAGTTGTTGTAGTTTTGAAGTGTTACATGCTCACAGAGAGCAATTACCAGACTATAAAAGCTGTTGTAGTTTTGAAGTGTTACATGTTCTGCACACATTGAGAAATATCCAAACTATAAAAGTTGTTGTAGTTTTGAAGTGTTACATGCTCACAGAGAGCAATTACCAAACTATAAAAGTTGTTGTAGTTTTGAAGTGTTACATGTTTTTCACACATAGAGAAATATCCAAACTATAAAAGTTGTTGTAGTTTTGAAGTGTTACATGTTTTGCACACATAGAGAAATATCCAAACTATAAAAGTTGTTGTAGTTTTGAAGTGTTACATGTTTTGCACACAGAGAGCAATTACCAAACTATAAAAGTTGTTGTAGTTTTGAAGTATTACATTTTGTTCACATATAGAGAAATTACCAAACTATAAAACTTGTTGTAGTTTTGAAGTGTTACATGTTCTGCACACAGAGAGCAATTACCAAACTATAAAAGTTGTTGTAGTTTTGAAATATTACATGTTTTGCACACAGAGAGCAATTACCAAACTATAAAAGTTGTTGTAGTTTTGAAATATTACATGTTTTGCACACAGAGAGCAATTACCAAACTATAAAACTTGTTGTAGTTTTGAAGTATTACATTTTGTTCACATATAGATAAATAACCAAACTATAAAACTTGTTGTAGTTTTGAAGTGTTACATGTTTTGCACACAGAGAGCAATTACCAAACTATAAAAGTTGTTGTAGTTTTGAAATATTACATGTTTTGCACACAGAGAGCAATTACCAAACTATAAAAGTTGTTGTAGTTTTGAAGTGTTACATGTTTTGCACACAGAGAGCAATTACTATAAAAGTTGTTGTAGTTTTAGAAGAGTTACATATTTTTCACACAAAGAGCAATTATCAAACTATAAAAGTTGTTGTAGTTTTGAAGTATTACATTTTGTTTACACATAGAGAAATTACCAAGCTATAAAAGTTGTTGTAGTTTTAGAAGAGTTACATATTTTTCACACAGAGAGCAATTATCAAACTATAAAAGTTGTTGTAGTTTTGAAGTATTACATTTTGTTCACACATAGAGCAATTACCAAACTATAAAAGTTGTTGTAGTTTTGAAGTGTTACATGTTCTGCACACATAGAGCAATTACCAAACTATAAATTGTTGTAGTTTTGAAGTGTTACATTGTGTTCACACATAGAGAAATATCCAGACTATAAAAGTTGTTGTAGTTTTGAAGTGTTATATGTTTTTCACACAGAGAGCAATTACCAAACTGTAAAAGTTGTTGTAGTTTTGAAGTGTTACATGCTCACAGAGAGCAATTACCAAACTATAAAAGTTGTTGTAGTTTTGAAGTGTTACATGCTCACAGAGAGCAATTACCAAACTATAAAAGCTGTTGTAGTTTTGAAGTGTTACATGTTCTGCACACAGAGAGCAATTACCAAACTATAAATTGTTGTAGTTTTGAAGTGTTACATGTTTTGCACACAGAGAGCAATTACTATAAAAGTTGTTGTAGTTTAAGGGTGACAAGAGAAATGTAAAAGAAGTGGTCATTTTAAGCACCGGTATCACAACATGGAGTAAGTTGTCTGAGATAAAAGTGTGAAAAGCTTGTATTCCAAACTTGTGTGTGCATAGGCTTATTATTTTGGACTGATTGACAGTTATGTTTACAAGATCATGTATTATGAAATATTTCTTTCCCATTTTTGAAATGGCTTTAAGCTCACCATAGCATGAAGTGGTCAAGGTGGGTTATTGTGATCGTCTTGCGTCCGGCGTCCTGGGGACGGGGCTATTTTACCTCATATGGCTATAGTGAAAACTATAAAAACCTTCTCCGACGAAAATGTCAGGCCGATTTCCAAATAATTTTGTAGAAATGTTCCTAGGATGACCCTCCATCAGATTTCACCAAGCCATGTTGATTGGTCTTAAAATATGGGTGCCAGGGGGGTGGGGCTATTAGCCTTATATTAGCTTTAGTGAAAACTTTAAAAATCTTCTCCCAAACTATTTTGCTGAATTTCAAATAATTTTGCAGAAATGTTCCTTGGGTGACACTCTACTAGATTCCTTTGATTTAATTATGCCTAATGGCAGTAGAGCGATACTGGTACTCTTGGGCCTCTTGTATTAACTGACCTCACCACAACATGAGTTACTTTGGTTGACTGTGTGGTAGGCATGATAAATCACATTGCATAAGTCAGGTGAGCGATCCAGGGTTATCATGGCCGTCATCCGTTTGTCAACATCTTCTCCTCAGTAACCAGTGGGTCAATTGGGATGAAACTCCATGCAGAATTCTGGTTTCTATGGCAACCAAATAAACTTTAAAATTCTTCTTCTCCCAAACCAGTTTGCTGATTTTCAAATACTTTCGTAGAAATTTTTCTTGGATGACCTTCTATCAGATTCCCTCAAGCCATGTTGATTGGTAAAAGAACCATGGCTACCAGGGGATGGGGCTGTTTTGCCTAATATGGCTATAGTGAAAACTTTAAAATCTTCTCCTCCCTAAGTGTCTAGCCGATTTTCAAATAATTTTGTAGAAATGTTCCTAGGGTGACACTGTATCAGATTTCTTTAAGCCATGTTGATTGTTTGAAAAACATGGCCGCCAGGGGGCGGGGCTACTTTGCCTTATATGGCTATAGTGAAAACTTAAAAAATCTTCACGATGAAATTTGTGGCGGATTTTCAAATAATTTTGTAGAAGTGTTCCTTGGGTGACCCTCTATCATATTTTTCAAGCCATGTTGATTGGTCGAAAATCATGGCCGCCAGGGGGCAGGCCTGTTGTGCCTTATATGGATACAGTGAAAACTTAAAGAAATCTTCTCCAACAGTGTCGGCCGATTTTCAAGTACTTTTGTAGAAATGTTCTTAGGGTAACCAACTATCAGATTCCTTCAAGGCATGTTGATTGGTCGAAAACTATGGCCACCAGGGGGCGGGCTATTTTGCATTAAATGCATAAAAGTAAAAATCTTCTCCTCCGAAAGTGCCGGGCCGATTCCTTCAAACCATGTTGATTGGTTAAAAAACATGGCTGCCAAGGTCAGGGCTGTTTTGCCCTCCCTATATGGCTAAAGTGAAAACTTAAAAATCTTCTCTGACAAAAGTTTCGGCTGATTTTGATAAAATGTTGTAGAAATGTTTCTTGGGTGACTCTCTATCAGATTCCTCCAAGCCATGTTGATTGGTTTTAAAATATGGCTGCTAGGGGGGGTGGGGTTGTTAGTATTATATTGGTTTTAGTGAACACTTTAAAAATCTCTGATTTTCAAATAATTTTGCGGAAATATTCATTGGGTGAGAATCTACAAGATTCCTTCAAGCCATGTTCATTGGGGCTGGGGCTGTTTGATTATTAGTCCCCTACCAGTCGAAGACCAGTTTGGGGACTATAGGTTTGGTCTATTTCGTCTGTCCGTCTGTCTGTGTGTCAGTCCCACCAAATCTTGTCCGGTCCACATATTAACCATGCATCATAGGATTTCCAAGAAACTTAGCACAAAAGTTCACCATGATGAGGTGGGGTGTCATGCTCAAAACCCAGGCCTGTACCTCAAATGTCAAGGTCACACTTAGAGGTCAAAGGTCAAAATGAGTAATATTTGATAGGACTACCTTGTCCTGCCCACATTTCAACCATGCAGGCGTGTCGCACTTTGTGACTTAGAGGTCAAAGGTCAAAATGAGTACTGTTTAATAGGACTACCTTGTCCGGCTCACATCTCAACCATGCATCATTGGTTTCCCTAGTTACTAGGCACACATGTTCACCTCAAATGTTAAGGTATCACTTAGAGGTCAAAGGTCAAAATGATTACTGTTTGATAGGACTATTACTTGTCCGACCCGCATCTAAACCATGCATTATAGGATTTCCATGAAACTTGGCACAAACGTTCACTATGATGAGGCAGCATGTCGCTCTCAAGACCAAGGCCTGTACCTCAAATGTCAAGGTCACAATTAATAGGTCAAAATGAGTACTGTTTGATAAGACTACCTTATCCGGCCCTCATCTCAACCATGCATGATGCATCATAGGATTCCCAAGTAATTAGGCACACATCTTCACCACCATAAGGTGGCGTGTCACGCACAAGACCCAGGACTGAACCTCAAATGTCAAGGTTGCACTTGGAGGTCAAAGTTCAAAATGAGAACTGTTTGATAGGACTGTACCTTGTCCGGCCCGCATCTCAACCATGCATCATGGGCTTCCCAAGTTACTAGGCAATCTTGTTCACTATAATAAGGTGGCGTGTCGCGCACAATACCCAGGCCTGTACCTCAAATGTCAAGGTCACACTTGGAGGTCAAAAGACACAATGTGCTGTCCTTGTCTGGTAGGGGACTTTTGTATTGCTTGCAATACGACATTAACTTGTTTAATTTTTGCCTAATGGCAGTGTAGCGATACTGGCCCTCTTGGGCCTCTTGTATTGGCAACCGTTTGGTTCTTATGTCAAATCACATAAATCAGGTGAGCGATCCAAGGCCATCATGGCCCTCTTGTTCATTATATCTTTGCTTTATGGTAAAAGCGAGTTACTGTTTCTAATGTTTCTAATGTTTGGTTTTTAGATCACTTGAGCAGAAGGCTCAATGTGATCTATTGGGATCTCTATCCCTCTGTTGTCCATTGTTCACTTTTTGCTTCAAATAACATCTCTGAAACCCCCTTGATGAAGTTCATGAAATTGGCATGGATGTTTCTTGCATATTCCCCTTTGAAAAATTGTTTGAAGAATTCCATTCAATGCACAACTTGAAATGATGTCACAGAATTGTTCCTTGGGTGACCCTCTACCATAATCAGGTCATCATGATTGAGATTCTTACAAAACTATGGCTGCCAGTGGTTTTCCCTATAGACTATATTCTATATTAAAAACTTTAAAAATATTCTTGTCTGAAACTACTGCCCCAATTTTGAAATACTTTAAGTTTAGAAGAATAATTAGGCAATACTCAGTGATTGATTTCAAATGGAAAATCCATTTTGAAAATTAAAGGATTTTAAAAGTATAATAGTTTGATAATGGACGATTAAGGACCAATTTGACCCTCTTGTAGGGCATCTCAGGTTCTCTTTATTCACTTTATATTATAATTCTGTCAGGCAGACACAATTCTATTTTAATTATGTATTGTTTGCCCAAGTTGGGTTTGTTAATTCTTAATTTACATTGATTGATTTATTATAGGCCTTTTTTAGCTCACCTATGCACGAAGTGTAAGGTGAGCTATTGTGATCACATTTTGTCCGGCGTCCATCCGCCGTGTGTCGTCAACATTTCATCTTGTTAACACTCTACAGGCTACATTTTGCATCCAATCTTCATGAAAGTGTATCAGAACATTCATCTTCATAAAATCTTGGACAAGTTCGAAACCGGGCCATATGAGGTCAAAAACGAGGTCACTAGGTCAAATTGAAGCGAAATCTTGTTAACACTCTCGAGGCCACATTTTCAACTTGAGCATGTTGAAACTTTATCAGAATGTTTGTCTTGATGATATGTAGGTCAAGTTCGAACATGTGTCATGTTGGGTCAAACAGTAGGTCACTAGGTCAAATTGAAGGAAAATCTTGTTAACACTCCAGATGCCACAATTTTTGCTTCAGCAGTTTGAAATTTTGTCAGAATGTTTTTCTTAAAAATATCTAGGTCAAGTTCGAATATGGGTCATATTGGGTCAGAAACTAGGTCACTAGGCTAAATTGAAGGGTAATCTTGTTAACACTGAAGAGGCCACATTTTCAACTTGAGCATGTTGAAATCTTGTTAACTCTGTAGAAGCCGCATGTTTTGCTTCAGCAGCTTGAAATTTGGTCAGAATGTTGAGCTAAATGATATCTAAGTCAAGTTTGAAGTCACTAGGCCAAATTGAAGGAAAATCGTGTAAACACTTTGGATGAACTTTGGTCAGAATGTTTGTCTGAATTATATCTACGTCAAGTTCGAATATGGGTCATATTGGGTCAGAAACAATGTCAATAAAGGAAAATATTGTTCAAACTCCGGAGGCCGCATTTTTACTTTGAGCAAGTTGAAAATTTGTCAGAATGTTGTCTTGATGATATCTAGTCCATGTTGGAATATGGGTCATATCAGGTAAAACAAATATAGATCACTAGGCCAAATGAAGGAAAATCTTGTTAACACTGTGGAGGTTGCATTCAGAATAATTGTCTTGATATGTTTTGCATTGCAGTACATTGTATAATTAAGGTGAGCGATCCAGGGCCATCATGGCCCTCTTGTTTGAAAAAACGGGACGTATTATAGTTTTACCTGCGGCGTCCAGTATGTTGTCGGCCCAATAACTTTAGAAGCCTTTGTCCAATCGTAACCAAATTTGGTCATAATGTGTATTATTGTTTGATAACTAGCCATATCGCTCTAGTCACGCTAGAGTCATCGCCCTTTAATTATAAAAATTACCTCAAATTGGTCTTGTCCGATCAATAACTTTCAAAGCCTTTATCCAATCATCACCAAATTTAGTCAGAATGTGTATGGGCATAATATCTCGGACATGTGCTATAATCAGCCATATCGCTCTGGTCATTTTATTTGATCATCACCAAATTTAGACAATATGTTGATGGGCAGAATATCTTGGTCAGGTTCGATAACTAACCACGTTATCTTAGTCACTCCACACTTATGTCCCTCGAAATGGCCAAAACTGTATTAACAGTGGCCTCTTTCTAAAGTTGCCTGACGTACAACCATTTAGCACTAAACTTGGTCTCCAAAAAACAGGACAGGCGTATTTTATGACAGTTGGCGCTCTTGTTATTTATTTATTATACATGCACTACATGTATAGGCAATTTTAATAAAGTGTATTGATATATCTTTGTATTTGTGAAGTTTTATCCAAACCAATAAGGGCCAGTTTTCCTACTACTTATTTGTTACTGAAAGTCGAATGCATTACTCTTAACATGTGTTCATCTTTGGTCCTATATAGAAACTTCCATGTTCATGCAAGTTCTAAATGCACACCATGTTCCGCCATGATATATTAATTAGATAAATATACTGAACCAAAAAAGAAACGTTCCGTAGTTACTTTAAACACGGACCTATATGTATATAGGTCCTTGGTTTAAACTTATTCATTTTACATGGATTGGAAAGCAAGTTTTTACAACTTGTTAGCTCACCTGAGCATTGTCATCAATCATTGTCTGGCATGCAGCGTCCCTAGGCAATCCCCTTCAAAAACAGCTAAAAGAATTACATTCCATCCAGAACTGGTTGCCATGGCAACGGAAAGGAAATTCTTTAAGTGACATCTATACCATTGGGCTAATTTCAACTAAACTTTTAAGGAATGTTTCCTAGGTGGTACCCTAGCTAAAAGAATGTTCCCTAGTAATACCCTATTAAAACAGCTAAAATAATTCCACGGCAGCGGAAAGAAAACAAAGAAAATTCTTTAAACGACATCTCCTATACCATTGGGTCAATTTCGACCAAGCTTTGCAGGAATGTTCCCTAGGTAGTCCCCTTTAAAAATTACTAAAGAATTCCATTCTATCTAGAAGTCTGGTTGCTATGGCAACGGAAAGAGAAAAGTATTTAATAATGTTCCCTGTTCAATCGGGCCAATACAATTTTAAAGGAATGTTGCCTAAGTGGTCACCTTTAGAAACGGCTAAACAATATTCATCCCCTGCAGAGCTCTGGTTGCCATGGCAACGGAAAGAAAAAAGTTCGAAAAATCTTTAATCATCATCTTATCCTATGCCACTGGGCTAATTTCAACCATATTTTACAGGAATGTTTTCTAGGTTACTCATGTTATCAGATGAGCGATATAGGCCCATTTTGCCCTCTTGTATTAATTCCTTTCGACAACTCCCTGGGTAGAACCAGTAATAAAATCGTGATAAATGTTCACCCCCGGGGATTAAAGCCCACGACTTTTGGATCCGGAGTCCGAAACTTTGGATCCGAAGGTCGTGGTTTCCATTGTTATGCTGGGTTTTCCCATAGGAGAAATTCAGTTCAGTAACACTTTTTTGAAAGTCATTCTAGCAAAATAATTTTGTTTTCAGAAGGCACAACACATTTTCAAAGGCGCCATATAGCTGGTTCTACACAGGAAGACGCCGAGAGGAATTAATATAAGTTGTAAAAACTTGCTTTCCAATCGACCTAAAATAAATATGTTAAAACCACGGACCTATATACACATGGATTGGAAACTTCCAATCATTATCGGTGACCATCTAAGTAACAACATTTTACCCACTGTTATAGACTGGAACGCCTTACCACCAGACATAGTAGAGGCGGGCACCCTGGACGCCTTCAAGGTCCGAGAGCAAACCATCTGATCCAAACTGAAGATGTTTTTAATTGTGTTTTTAAATTAGACAGTAAATAGCTCTGCCCAGTGGTATAGGAAATGTGTTTTATTAAAGAAATGGTTGCCGACGGACGATGGACACTTAATGACCAAAATAGCTCACGTTGAGTACCGCACAAGTTCACCTATCCATGTTGGCTTGGGGGTTGCTATTTCTTAGGTTGCGGAAATGTGCCTCGCTCAATGACTCTCCTGCAATACCTGGAGCAGCATTCTAACCGAATGACGGAGTAAATGACAACATTGCTTTTCCATTTTTATGGCCAATATCGTGGTTATGTAAACCCCATAGCACGGTATTTGCTCACATACTGATTTATTTGTTCAGTATCCATAATATGCATGCTTATAAAGTCAATAGTACAACTTAAGTAAAGTTCATGTTTTATTTGTACTTTGGAACATAATCTCATAGGTTTAACGGGTAACTATTCCGTAACAATACTTAAAGCTTTTAAATACATGTTAATACCGAAGTTTGGACAAATCCAGTTCCTAGGGCACTCTATGGATAATCTATGTAAACGATCATCACTCATTTCTGGATGATCTGGTTGATAAATGGGTCTTTCGTTAGTTGGTGGATTGAATTCTCTATCATATTGGTGATGGACAAAGTCCACTGTGTCTAATCCACCGTTTAGAACTCCAGATGTCCACAGGCGCAACGGGGATGTGCCAACTGTTCGAAGTCTATGCGATGCCCATGCCCCTCTCCAGATGTCAAGTTTATTATTTATTTTATGCTTGTAAACATAATGTAAAGAAAATATATGTAAGGGGTTCAATATGTCCAAAATATGTTCGTCTTCCATAAAGGAAAATATACCATAATAGTGTATAAGAACACCGTCATATACGTCACGCCAGAGTCGTTCGATTCTCTGATTGTGCGTGCTTTTTCCAGTGAGTATGCCATTAGAGCCTCTTTTTTCAAACATAAATTCTGCAATTTTAGCATTTTCCATGCCCATATCAGTTCTAACACGATGCGGCGTACCAAATGTTTCCGTTGCTCGTTCGAATATCTCAAATAGTGAATCTGCTCGATTATTGTCTAAACAATGTAACACAGTCACCAGTCTACTAAACCCATCAATGGCACCTGTTATGACAAATCCCCACCTTATAAGTTTATGATTTGTGTCTACATGCCACATTTCGTTAGGACATTGTACATGATAAATGCGACGGTGAAGCCGACCCAGTGTTCTCTCGGCTATCCCCGCTTCATCATGCAAGTGAAGAATGTCCCTCAGTCGGTATCTTGGAATCTACACAAATAGAAAGAGGCACTTAAAAATTGGCATTAAGATCACATGACTTTGTATTAATATTCCGAAACTCATTTTTATGTTCAACCTATTCATATAGTGTGACATTTAAAGGTTGAAACTTACACTTACAGAGACACGTGTGTAGGTCCAACCAACACGGTGCTACGTTTGTGCCATACACCGAAGAAAGGAAAAAATAGCATATACTGATACCATTCTTATCACATGCATATACTGATACCATCTTTTCACATACATATACTGATATCATTGTTATCAGTTGCATATGCTGATATCAGTCTTATCACTTGCATATGCTGATACCATTCTTATCACTTGTATATACTGATATCAGTCCTATCATTTATATATACTGATATCAGTCGTATCACTAGTATATACTGATATCAGTCGTATCACTAGTATATACTGATATCAGTCGTATCACTAGTATATACTAATATACTGGTTCGAGTCCCGTGATGAGCGGGTCCTGACTTTGGGATTTTTCCACACAATCGGCGCGAGTATTGGTTACGTATCCAGGAAGCAGACATCGAGCGTGATTAATATAAGCTTAAAGCTTGTTTCGCAATCGATTTAAAATAAATAAGTCTTATCACTTGCGAATTATTATATCATTCTTAGCACTTGCATACACTGATATCATTCTTATCAATGCATACATGTACACTGATATCATTCTTATCACTTGATTACACTGATATCATTCTTATCATTCTTATCACTTGAGTACACTGATATCAGTTTTATCACTTGCATACACTGATATCGGTCTAATCACTTGCATACACTGATATCAGTCTTATCACTTGCATATTATTATATCATTCTTAGCACTTGCATACACTGATATCATTCTTATCACTGCATACACTGATATCATTCTTATCACTGACACTTGCATGCAGTGATATAATTTATATCACTATGCCACTTGCATACACTGATATCAGTCTTATCACTTGCGTATTAATATATCATTCTTAACACTTGCATACACTGATATCATTCTTATCAATGCATACACTGATATCATTCTTATCACTTGATTACACTGATATCATTCTTATCACTTGATTACACTGATATCAGTTTTATCACTTAATACACTGATATCAGTCTTATCACTTGCATACACTGATATCAGTCTTATCACTGCATACACTGATATCATTCTTATTACTTGCATACACTGATATCAGTATTATCACTGCATACACTGATATCATTCTTATCACTGCATACACTGATATCATTCTTATCAATGTATATAATAATATCAGTCTGATCACTTGTATATTATTATATCATTCTTAGCACTTGCATACACTGATATCATTTTTATTATTATGGCACTTTCCTACAGTGGTATCATTTTTATCACTATGTCACTTGCATACACTGATATCATTCGTATCACTTGCATGCACTGATATCATTCTTATCACTGCATACACTGATATCATTATTACCACTGCATACACTGATATCAGTCTTATCACTTGCATATTATTATATCATTCTTATCACTATGTCACTTTCATACACTGATATCATTCTTAGCATGTGCATCACTGATGTCATTTTAATCACTGCATACATTGATATCATTATAATCACTTGCATACACTTATATCAGTCTTATCACTGAATACCCTGATATCATTCTTACCACTTGCATACACTGATATTATTCTTATCACTGCATACACTTCTATCATTCTTATCACTGCATACACTGATATCATTCTTATCACTGCATACACTTATATCATTCTTATCACTGCATACACTTCTATCATTCTTATCACTGCATAAACTTATATAATTATTGTCACTGCATACACTTATATCATTCTTATCAATGCATACACTGATATCATTCTTATCACTTGCATACACTGATATCATTTGTATCATTTGTATACAATGATATCATTCTTATGACTTGCATACACTGATATCAGTCGTATCACTGCATACACTGATATCATTCTTATCAATGCATACCCTGATATCAGTCTTATCACTTAAAACACTGATATCAGTCTTATCACTGCATACACTTATATCATTCTTATCACTACATACACTGATATCATTCTTATCACTGCATACACTTTTATAATTATTATCACTGCATACACTTATATCATTCTTATAACTGCATACACATATATCATTTGTATCACTTGCATACACTGATATCATTCTTATCAATGCATATATGTATATCATTCTTATCAATTGCTTATACTGATTCTTATCACTTTCATACACTGATATCAGTCTTATCACTGCATACACTGATATCAGTCTTATCATTGCATACACAGATATCATTTGTATCACTTGCATACACTGATATCATTCTTATCAATGCATATATTTATATCATTATTTTCACTTGCTTATACTGATATTATCAATGCATATACTGATAGCATTGTTATCACTTGCATACACTGATATCATTCTTATTAATGCATACCCTGATATCATTCTTAGCACTTGCATACACTGATATCATTCTTATCAATGCATATACTGATATCATTATTATCACTTGCATACACTGATATCAGTCTTATCACTGCATACACTGATATCATTCTTATCACTGCGTACACTGATATCATTCGTATCACTGCATACACTGATATCATTATTATCACTTTCCTACACTGATATCAGTAGTATCACTGCATACACTGATGTCATTCTTATCACTTGCATATATATATTGATATCATTCTTATCAATGTATATACACTGATATCATTCTTATCAATTAAATACGTGTATATTTTTTCACGTTTTAGAATGCTTTTTAGGTTTAGTAAATGAGACTAAGCCAGAAGAACACTGTGAACACATTTACAGTATATATATAAAAGAAAGAAAACACATTAGTGAAAAACAAATCACCGGAACGGATAAATGAGCCTACTGTCAACATATGCAATATTTCTACTATTAGATTTTTTAAATAATCACATTAACTTTTGCTCTATAAACATTTTCGTATGCTCTTCCAAATTGTAAGCATGAATTCAACATTTATCAGTAATCAGTAAAAGGCGTTTCTATATTGGTGCAGGAAAGTACTCGTACGTGTCTACGGAGCAAAGCGTTAAGAACGTGCCCTTTGTCGCGTAATAACATCTTTCTCATTTTCAAAAGGAATCGAGCTATCAGTGATACAAACAAGCTTTTGTATTTATACGCAAAGTCTGACGTCATGCAGCTCAATATGCTTTACGGACGTAAAAGCTTATACTTACAGTGATCTTTTTCTGGTGAAGAATCTCAATCAACATCCGTTCTCCACATTTTGGGAATTCTTGTAATGTCTGTTTAACTGTAATAGTTAGTTCCTCATCGGTAATATCAGCGAATTGGACTTTCCTCAATCCAAACATGCGCATACGTCTGTAGACCGTGCTCTCAGAAACACCGAGTAATTGAGCCATTTCATCTATTCTAAATCCTATACTAATAAGAGTTTCTAGACTTTCTTTTGGTATCTGATACGACGGTGCTCCACCAAAACTACTTTTTTGAGAGATGGGTTTTGTCGACCCATATAAAAGACATGCTGTTCTTAATTTCATAATTTCATTTCTATCATTAAGTCCTACACAACGCATATCATACAAAGACATTTTGCACACAATATCCGGAGTAATCTTTTCCTTTTTGAATGCATCAATTAGGCGTTCCAACCCCATCTTTTTCAAAACAGATTCCATCTTGGATTGTGGTCACGCATCATTAAAAGTTCGTCAACAACATAACGTCTAGTGAAGATAATCACATACTCATTTAACATGATGGTACAGTCAGAGAACAACATTAACGTTTGACATAAAAACACGTCTTATTGACAAGATACCATGACGCTTTGACATAATAACACGCCACATTGACATAATACCATTAATGTTTGACAAGATAGTATGACGTTTTAACATAATAACAAGTCACATTGACAAGATAGCTTGAAACTTTGACATAATAACATGATCGTTTAACATAATACCACGTCACATTGACAAGATATCATGGCTTTTTGACATAATAACATGACCGTTTCACATAATACCATGTAGTCTTGACAAGATACCATGCCCGTTTGACATAATAACACACCATCTTGACAAGATACCATGACGCTTTGACATAATAACACTTCATCTTGACAAGATACCATGACGTTTTGACATAATAACACGTCATATTTACAAGATAGCATGGAACTTTGACATAATAAGATGAGCGTTTGACATAACAACAAGTAATATTGACAAGATAGCATGGCAATTTGACATAATAACATGAGTGTTTGACATAATAACATGTCATATTGACAAGATACCATGCACGTTTGACATAATAACACGTCATATTGACAAGATAGTATGACACTTTGACATAATAACATGAGGGTTTGACATAATAACACGTCATATTGACAAGATATCATGACACTTTGACATAATAACATGAGGGTTTGACATATTAACACCTCATATTGACAAGATATCATGACACTTTGACATAATAACACGTCATATTGACAAGATAGCATGACACTTTGACATAATAACATGAGGGTTTGACATAATAACACGTCATATTGACAAGATATCATGACACTTTGACATAATAACATGAGGGTTTGACATAATAACACGTCAAATTGACAAGATAGCATGACACTTTAACATAATAACATGAGGGTTTGACATAATGACACGTCATATTGACAAGATAGCATGACACTTTGACATAATAACATGAGTGTTTGACATAATAACACGTGATATTGACAAGATAGTATGTCACTTTGACAAAATAACAGAAGCGTTTGACATAATAATACGTCATATTGACAAGATATCATGATACTTTGACATAATAACATGAGGGTTTGACATAATGACACGTCATATTGACAAGATAGCATGACACTTTGACATAATAACATGAGGGTTTGACATAATAACACGTCATATTGACAAGATAGTATGGCAATTTGACATAATAACAGAAGCGTTTGACATAATAATACGTTATATTGACACCACCAGTGTTTGACATAATAACACGTCTAATTGACAAGATAACATGACATTGTGACATAATGACATGATCGTTTGACATAATCACACGTCATATTGACAAGATAACATAGCATTTTAACATAATAGGATGAGCGTTTGACATAATAACACGTCACATTGACAAGATACCATGACAGTTTGACATAATAACACGTCATATTGACAAAATCACATGAGCGATTGACATAATAACACCTCATGTTGACAAGATACCATGACACTTTGACATAATAACATGAACGTTTGACATAATAACATGTTATATTGACAAGATAGCATGGCACTTTAACAAAATAACATGAGATGTCTCAACATAAGACAGCTACGGCGTTCCATATGAGATTGTGGACAAGCGTTATGATGGAAGTTTAGCTCTGAAATTAACTAGCCATTCAACTGAACATACGATTATGCTTTTCTCATGTTATTTGCCACCAGAAAATTGTGGGGTCGTGACGTACAAAGCTTCTTTGCTCATCTTTTAACATTGATATATAAGCACATTGACTGTGATTATATTTTGATAGCAGGCGATTTTACTCACGAATCGGTTATCTTCAAGACTTTTCATCAAATATTGATTCTATTCCAACACGAAACATTATAGACGCAATGAAACATCAACATAGGTATGTATTTATGAAATTTCTCAACGAATCTCGATTCTGTATTTTGAACAACAGGTCCATAAATGATGATTTTTCTTCAGTTTCAACGAAAGGAAAATCCGTAGTGATTTTTTTCTGTGTGCCGCATGATGCATTCAAACACTGTTGTAGCTTTAAAGTGCGTCAAATTAGTTCGGCTATTGATGAACTTGATTTACATGGGCTTATCGGTCTAGGATCACGTATACTAGATGATGCTATTTTAATGACTCAGTTGACCATTAGTGACTCCAATTCGGACCGTACGGATGAACCTATAAACAGCAAATCGCAAAATTTATATGCAGACGACATAGTTTTTACAGCCACTTTGGAAAATGACCTCCAAGTAATGTTAGATACTTTTTCTGATTGGTGTAAAAAGTGGCGTGTTCTAATTAATAATTCAAAATCAAAATGTGTACACTTTCGCCAACAGCGACATCGTAGAACGGAATGCAAATTTACAATAGGGCAAAGCGTGCTAGATATCGTAAAGTGTTATAAGTATTTAGGGGTGATTTTTGATGAACACATGGACTATATTACACATTGTGAGGCGATATGGAAGGGCGCCGGGAGAGGAGGAATTATTTCAAAATGTTATCACATGAAAGACTTTGGTTTCAAAACATATGAAAAACTTTACTACAACTGTGTGGTTCAGATTCTTGAATACGGGTCATCTACATGGGGGTTTAAAACTGATAAATGTTTAGATAACATACATAACAGATACTATTTTGATTACACAGATTCGTCAATGGGGACACAGGTTGTCTGCCGTGCGTTTATAGACAATGGATTTAAATGATCTGTTTTCTGTTTTACAGGACTATGTTACTTATGGAACTTTTACTATTAAATTCATATATTGACAAGAGGGCCATGATAGCCTGGGATCGCTCACCTGAGTGATGAACTGTCATTTGTCATGCCAACCACAATAACTCATTTTGCAGTCAGGTAAGCCAATGCATCGCGACACTTTGAGGTTTGGACATATATTTGTATATACAAACGATTTACCATGATGTAGTCCATATGTTTTCATTGATTGATTGTTTGGTGTTGACGCCGCCTTCAACAATTGTTCAGCTATATCACGACGTTTCCTGCGTAAGTTATCAGTACGTATGGTCCATTTAGCCTGACATAAGCCATTCAGTCGTAATTCTAACCGCGCAACGCTGAGCGCCGCCACTACTACAAGTGTTTGGTATTACCCGGCCGGGGATCGAACCCATGCACTCCCGCACTCGAGGCGGACGCTCTACCACTACACAACCGAGGCGGTCCCATACGTGTTCGGAACCATCTGCTGCAAACTGTTGAATTTGGGAAAGTTTTAGTCATAGTTGCTGTTATTGCCAGTGAAGCGGGGGACAATAAAAGGTCTTTTAAAAGTTATGTCTAACTAAAATAAAATAGGAACAAAATTAACGAACCCCAACAAACCATTGAATTACTTATTATATTTTATTATATTTTATTATATTTTAATATTTTATTATATTTTATTATATTTTAATATTTTATTTTATTTTATTATATTTTATTTTATTCTTAATCAATATCAATCCTTAATAAGTACTTTCAGTTTTAGTTCTCAATGTATTGAAAGCCATCTGCTGCAAATTTCAAAAACATTGTGGGATAAGGAGAAATTATGCACAATGAGTAGTTATCCTTTCCCAAAAAATGTTTACATCTATCCTTAATAACGCTTTTCAACTTCTTACATTTCCTCTAGTATCTACATTTATAAGTATTTGCATAAGTTACAATATAAAACATATATTAAATTGTGTTTACTTCTATCGAGTTAAATCAAAGATTAAATGTAGTTCGTAAATAGGTCAACAGTTGTTGAAGACCGCAATTGTTGGACCTATATTTCATCCAGGAAAGTTTATAAAAATATTCATATTTTCTTGGGCCACTCTATTTGTCGTCCAATAGGAAATTTGGTTAAAATTATTGTCTAAATGTCAAACAATGAAGATTGCAGGAGAGATAGCTCGTCTTGAGCTGTCTCACCTGAATCTGCATTGTTTGTAAAATGCTTTAATTGCCTTTGGCAGTGAAAGAATGAATTGCTTGTTTTGATGCGTAAATTTCCCGTGTATATTGAATCATTGCAGTCAGAAGACTCATATGTCAATGCACACTACATAGTTCTATGGTAAACATACCTTTTATGTATTCACCATGCCCCACTTCAATTCGCACAGACTATGTACACGCTTTACATTTCAAGTAATAAATGTTATACAAATAACAAAGAACAAATTGTCAAACAATTTAAAGCTACTTAACTAACTTAATTCACTAAAGGTATTTAACCAGGCTATATACCCTTTAAACAAACTTAAAACTATGGATACATATTTTGACACTCGCTTTTACAAACGATTAACTCTAATACACACAGAAAATGAACATTACAAATGATACTAAAGTTATAATATGCCTAGTCTTAATTTTTTTTTTAATTATCATATCGGAGACTCTCTAGACAATAAAGGCTCTTAATCATTGCATATGCAAACATTGAAGTCTCAGGTAAGGTTGAGCATGTTGTGCAATACATGGCATATACCCCACAAACTGAATTATATCAAACGCATAGAAATACAGGTCCATTAGTTAAGCGCTAATGGTACATGTATCCGTATATGACAGATTAAAGGCCAGAGGAAACAAGAACCCATTTTGTCCGATGAAGTTCCTATATAGTTGGAACAATGTCACACGAAAACCGGACTCTGCCATCAGTGAAGATCCTGACCAGACTGCGCCTCAGTGTAAGGTTCTTCCCTACTTGCAATCAAGTCGTAAACACATCATGAACGCGTTTTAATAAGGATTTCGACCCAATTCTGACGACACAAAATTTGCTTGATTGATTGAAGTATAACTCCGTTTGCAACGTTGTTTCATTTTTTTAACTGCGGTCAGTTAAACTAGAAAGTTTCTTTTTCTTTGCTTTCTCAAACCAGTTACCCACACAACACTCGTCCAATGTAACTGGCTAACTTTCCGCATAGACTAGTTAGCCCATTGTTTGAAAACGAATTACGTTTCTCATCATGGCTACCATTCCGCATAGGCTATTTAGCCCATTGTTTGAAAAAGAATTACGTTTGTCATCATGGCTACCATTCCGCATAAGCTATTTAGCCCATTGTTTGAAAACGAATTACTCTATTCATCATGGCTACCATTCCGCATAGGCTATTTAGCCCATTGTTTGAAAACGAATTACACTTTTCATCATGGCTGCCATTCCGCATAGACTATGTAGCCAATTGGTTGAAAACGAATTACACTTTTCATTATCGCTACCATTCCGCATAGGTTGATTGAAGACGAATTACTTTTGTCAATCATCGGAATGAATGTGGGACCGAGCCGAGGTTCGGACCCACGAATCCTGGATTGATAGCCGTTGTCCTTACTGACCGAGCTATCGGACACACAAATAAGCCGTTCCACGTGAAACCAACATTATGGCCTCTGCGTAATGTATCGACCAATATCATCCTGCGCAGTCCGTGCAGGCTGATCCGAGACACATTCCGTCTCTGGGAGATAAAATGATTCCTGAAACAGAACATCCACAGGAGGCCAAATGCGCGGCATGCTTAGGCTGATCCGGGTCGATACTAGACGCAGAGTCTACAATGTTGGTTTTCTCGTGGGACGGCTCAAATAATCATTTTCTTCGTAATTGATCTCCGAAGATCGGCTGTCGTGTGGCATGACCAGACTTAGAAATTAAAAAAAGGGGTTAGTAAATTCATGAATAAACCACCATATTATGATTCGCCTACTACACTATAACTAAATGTTCCAATTCTAAACACTCTGAATAAAATCAGACCAAAAATACTTCGCTGTACGTTTATTGGGTATGTAGACACCTGTATAAGGTTGTCTCTTATTTTACACGTTACATTTAAATATTCATGAATAGGTGTTCGCTTTCCTGTCCAATGACATCGCACTTTATAACCTACATTCGCTTCAACATGGTTAATATATACATGCTGAACACTCGGAGAGCACCGCGTCTCTGTCTAGTTTATTTAAATGGGTTATCTCCCCTGTTGATACGTAACGATTGTGAAGGCGTCATTTTGATTGGTTGACGAGAAGGTCAATTATACACGACCTGTAATAGGCAGTCATCCGATATATACGAGCACCTGTTACTACAGCGAAAATTAGGACTGGTTTTAATGAGATTGCAATCTTACGACACACTTTTGTGTAGTTAAAGACTTGTTCA
Organism: Serripes groenlandicus; assembly: GCA_031761405.1. Classification (NCBI taxonomy): domain Eukaryota; kingdom Metazoa; phylum Mollusca; class Bivalvia; order Cardiida; family Cardiidae; genus Serripes; species Serripes groenlandicus. The sequence continues at coordinate 121,644,140 of JASEVX010000002.1, forward strand.
TTACCCGAAACCGACACCATAGTGTCAAAAAGCAAGCTGTGTATTATAGCTTCACGACCAATTGTATTTTTGTGTCGCCTGTATTAGCGATGTGAAACATTGGGATCACTTCGTCTGTCTGCATGTTCATCACATGGTGAGTTATTTTCAGACGACATATATGTTCCTTTAGCACATTTATAAACCAGAATAAACCTACACACCGACGTTTATTTTCGCCTATCGCCGGCGTAACATTTCATTAATATTTGCTTCATCTGAATATCGGTGAATAGTACATACATAAGTTGTGTAGCTGATTGATCAAAGCTTGTATAAACGGATGTTTGAATCGATTATTTAACCCTTTGCGTTCATTGATAAAATCCAAGTCTAGGATCTCCCGCCATCCGATCTCTGCCACGACTAGGATGGTTTCCTTTCATGTTACGTCTATGTTGCACTGTTCTCATAGCTGCATGGTAGTTCTTTTTAAACCTTTCATCATAATATGTACCACAAATGCGTTGCTCATGTGACCCTGATGCGCGTCCATTTGCATGTTTTACGTCTTCATCATCTTCTTCGGATTCTGACGACAAGTCGTAATCGACTGGGACATTAACTTCAGCAGTTGTGTCTCTGTTAAGATTTGGACCCTTTCCTTTCATGAGGCTCTCACACTCCTTTCGATAACCTCTGAATTTTTCTTCTTCTGAAATGAAGTTGAGTTTGCAGTTTGATATCAAATGAAGGAATGTACCCCATCGATGTAAGATCATTGCAATAAATTGTATTACTACAATAATTGTGAATACAGATAAGAAAGTCAACGACACAGGTTCATATTTTCCTACAATGTAAAACGAAAGGAGTTCGTCCCTATTTAATTGCAGCTGAAGCAGAGCCACTCCAAACATGAGGTTGAGCATGAAAAAAGCGAATACCACGTTATTTCTAAGCGAAGCGAGATCCTGTTCTTTTCGCTTCTTTTCTTGAGGGTCGGTATCTAACGGATACAGGTACTTCCGTAAGATTTCCACCCAGAACGTGGTCTCCTCGTCACTACATGTGAGTTTTTCACCTCTCTCAAAGACGGCCGAATCCATCCATGCGCAGCGGTCAATGTTTTCATCCTTCTTTCTTTTTGCATGATTGAGATGCACAACGGGGATGAATTCATCCTTTCCGGCGGACTTGTCTTTCATGAATGGCTCTTGGAATTCTTTTGACACGGATTTCACGAATTCCCCACAACATAAACCTTTTATTAGATCGAGGACTTTAGAGAAAAAAATCGGTTCTTTCTTTGGTGTTGGAGTATTCGTCTCTCCTGAACTGGCTTCGACCACAACCTTTGCTTCACGCGTTCCCCAAGATACGTCATTAAGGTTGCAAAAGACGTACACTGTGAGAAATATAAACGTAGAGGGTATCGTGAAATAGAACAGGATTCCGTGAATTAAACAACCGAACTCCTTTGGATGCCAGAGTCCTGCCAGAGTGAATATAATACCAAGTCCAACCAAAAACAAAACGGATGGGGAAAGAAAGTCATCGTTAACGAGATTGAGAATGGTGCCTACTGTTACTATTACCATTATGAGAGTGTAGATTGAGGACAGAAATGCTGCTACGTTCAGTTGCATATCGTTGTTACACTTCAAGCATATTATAACGAAGATGACAATCGGTGCTAGTGACAGATAAAACGAATAGGTTGCGTTGATATTGAGAACTGCTGAGTAAGATCCGGCTATCATCAAGGTCACCGTGGCGGGGGCAAGCAAACTGGACAGCAAAACCACAAACTGATATACGATGAAAATCGTACTGATGTTATCATTTACCCGGACGGTGTTTTTCCAGGAGCCAAGAAGGTCCATAATATTTGCCATTGTTGAAGGCACCCACCGATGTCTCTGTTTAAAGAATTCGTTGAATGTTTCAGGGGCGTATGTGAAAGCGTCTGCACCAGCTGCGTAATCGATCTTGTGTCCACGTTGTAACAGTAATGTACAAAGCCATCGATCCTCGCCTGAAGAGAAAAACATAATATGAGCCGAATAACGAGAAAGTCAACAGTATGGTCTCTGCGTAATGTATTGACCCTGATCAGCCTAAGCATGCAGCGCAGGCTAACTCGGACTGGTACTTTTCGCCTCCTGTGGATTTTCGGTTTCAGTAACCATAACTCTATCCCTCCATCCTCATGAGACGGAATGTGTCGGCCCGGATTAGTCCATAAGTCCGTAATGTTGGTTTTCTCGCGGAACGGCTCATATATTGACACCTTACTTTGGCCAAGTCACGCTAAAACCTCGGAGTTATTTTAAGTATTAACGGTCATATTGTAAAGTTAACGTTTGTTCATAGCAGTTCTCAAGATGCTTTTAGCGTGCTTGTATGACTAGATGGTGATTTCGGAGGATCATTATCCGACTGAATGGAGACACGGACTGATCTTCATATTTCCTGATCGTAAAACCATATATCATCCCACGAAAAGACCTACCAAAAAAATCTGACAAACCTTGTTCAAACTGGATGTAATGCCGAGCTTCTGTAGGCTTGGTTGTGTATGTGTTCATCACATTATCATCCATGAGGGCACTTGCTCGAAACAGTGAAAAGCATCCCGGACAACACAGTACGCATCCCAGTACATGCTCGGCAGCCTTTTGTAGCCAATGATTTATGGCATACTCGAACTGTTGGTACCAAACCATAGGTCCTTAAGTGAAAAAGAGTTGCCTGGGTATTAAGGTTTGAAACGCAAACCCCTGCACCCGGGAGAGAAAGTAGAACATTACCCAAGTTGGAAAGAACTTATATGGAAATTTCATGAAGGTTAATTAACTTAGACTCACTTTTCTTTACTTCAAACGACGTGATCAACTGTGGAAAAATACAGTTTGCTTGCTACAGGATTATAAGCGTTCCTTACTTGTCCACAAATCATTCACGTGACCATCCATACAACTGCAGGCAAAAACCTTGTGTTCAATATACACTTAATTTACCCTTGAAAGTGACATATGAGTGTTTCATTCAAGTGAAAACGAGATTTATTACAGGAGTGCGAGACATGGGATGCGGGCAACATGTACCTAAGCTACACCATTGAGCACAAAAACCCACTACGTTCAAGTGACACGTACGTGAAATGTGTTTCCACGAACCGGAAGCACACCGCAGTTTCATGGAATTTGTATATGTGTCATTGTCAATTGATAACGTCCTTTGATTACGTACAGGAGTAGTTCTGTGTCAGTGTCCATGAATACGTACTGGAATGGTTCTGTGTCATTGTCCAGTGAATACGTACTGGAATGGTTCTGTGTCATTGTCCATTGAATACGTACATGAATTGCTCCGGTTATTGTCCATTGAATACGTACATGAATTGCTCCGGTTATTGTCCATTGAATACGTACATGAATTGCTTTTGAATTGTCCATGGAATAGGTAGAGGAATGGATTTGTGTCATTGTCCAGTGAATTGCTCTGTGTCATTGTCTATTGAATACGTACATGAACTGCTCTGTGTTATTGTCCATTAATTACGTACATGAATGGCTCTGTGTCATTGTCCAGTGAATACATACATGAATTGCTCTGTGTCATTGTCCATTGAATACGTACATGAATGGTCCTGTGTCATTGTCCATTTAATGCGTACATGCATTGCTCTGTGTGAGTGTCCATGGAATAGGTACAGGAATTGCTCTGTGTCATTGTCCAGTGAATACGTACATGAATTGCTCTGTGTCATTGTCCATTTAATACGTACATGAATTGCTCTATGTGAGTGTCCATGGAATAGGTACAGGAATGGAGTTGTGTCATTATCCACTGAATACGTAAATGAATTGCTATATGTCATTGTCCATTGAATACGTACATGAATTGCTCTGTGTCATTGTCCATTTAATACGTACATGAATTGCTCTGTGTCATTGTCTATTTAATACGTACATGAATTGCTCTGTGTCATTGTCCATTGAATACGTACATGAATTGCTCTGTGTCATTGTCCATTTAATACGTACATGAATTGCTCTGTGTCATTATCCATTTAATACGTACATGAATTGCTCTGTGTCATTGTCCATTGAACACGTACATGAATTGCTCTGTGTCATTGTCCATTTAATACGTACACGAATCGCTCTGTGTCATTGTCCATTGAATACGTACATGAATTGCTCTGTGTCATTGTCCATTTAATACGTACATGAATTGCTCTGTGTCATTGTCCATTGAATACGTACATGAATTGCTCTGTGTCATTGTCCATTTAATACGTACATGAATTGCTCTGTGTCATTATCCATTTAATACGTACATGAATTGCTCTATGTGAGTGTCCATGGAATAGGTACAGGAATGGAGTTGTGTCATTGTCCACTGAATACGTACATGAATTGCTATATGTCATTGTCCAGTGAATACGTACAGGAATTGCTATATGTCATTGTCCAGTGAATACGTACAAGAATTGCTCTGTTTCTTTGTACAGTGAATACGTACTGGAATCGTCCTCTATCATAGTTCATTGAAAATATACAGGAAATGTTCCGTGTCAACCTCTATTCAATACGTACAATTTCAGAGTCTTTAAAACATGGTGCGTTTTGCATTCCGGAGACACCGCCTTCGTATTTAACAAATATCAAAATGATATTTCAATATTTGAAAGTGAACTGCATTGAAGTTCAATAAATAATATGTTAACCTACCTGACCCAATTGGATGAATTCTGCCGCAGACGGCTCCGGTTTTAGGGTTCTTTTTCATCCTGTCTAGCAACAAAATGACGGCGTCCGGGTTGAAATCGACGTCACCATCCAACGTCAGAATAAACGTATTCTTCATCTGACAGAAAGAGAAAATAAAATAACTTTGCATCCATATCCCGCTGAGTTTATGCACCGGTAACCATCGTAAGACCGAATTTGACCAAAATCATGCGACAACTGTCTTTCGTCTTTCATCTACGGACTATCATTTTATGTAAAAAAAAACACAGCTAGTTGCTTGCACAGACGTTTGTGTCGAGTACTGGTGGAAAAAAACAGCTAGTTGCTTGCACTGGCGTTTTTGTCGAGTACTGGTGGAAAAGACGGCTAGGTGCTTGCACTGACGGTTTTTGTCGAGTACTGGTGAAAAAAAAACAGCTAGTTGCTTGCACTGACGTTAGTGTCGAGTACTGGTGGAAAAAAACAGCTAGTTGCTTGCACTGACGTTTGTGTCGAGTACTGGTGGAAAAACCGCAGCTAGTTGCTTGCACTGACGTTTGTGTCGAGTACTGGTGGGAAAAAAAGCTAGTTGCTTGCACTGACGTTTGTGTCAAGTACTGGTGAAAAAACCGCAGCTAGTTGCTTGGACTGACGTTTGTGTCGAGTACTGGTTAAAAAAAAACTAGTTGCTTGCACAGACGTTTGTGTCGAGTACTGGTGGGAAAAAAACAGCTAGTTGCTTGCACTGACGTTTGTGTCGAGTACTGGTGGAAAAACCGCAGCTAGTTGCTTGGACTGACGTTTGTGTCGAGTACTGGTGGAAAAAACAGCTAGTTGCTTGGACTGACGTTTGTGTTGAGTACTGGTGGAAAAAACCATTAGTTGCTTACACTGACGTTTGTGTCGAGTACTGGTGGAAAAACCGCAGCTAGTTGCTTGGACTGACGTTTGTGTCGAGTACTGGTGGAAAAGACGGCTAGGTGCTTGCACTGGCGTTTGTGTCGAGTACTGGTTAAAAAAAACCAGGTAGCTGCTTGGACTGACGTTTTTGTCGAGTACTGGTGAAAAAACAGCTAGTTGCTTGGACTGACGTTTGTGTCGAGTACTGGTGAAAAAAAACAGCTAGTTGTTTGCACTGATGTTTGTGTCAAGTACTGGTGGAAAAGACGGCTAATTGCTTGCACTGACGTTTGTGTCAAGTACTGGTGGAAAAAAACAGCTAGTTGCTTGCACTGACGTTTGTGTCGAGTACTGGCGAAGGAAAAAAAACAGGAAATGCACGGGTATGTGAACAGCCCGCCGTGGTATAACTGAAAACATCTTTAAAGCGGCGTTAATGCCCAATCAACATATTCAAAGACGTTAACTTATTGATAGATGGTTAGCGGACAATATCGACAACGATCGATTCAACTACATGGATATTACAAATATTATACTTTCAATTATAGGTGTCTTGAATATTCTCTCACATAAATATGTATACCTTTACCAATTACAAACACATTTGCAGCAGAAAAACAATTGTTTCAACTTGTGCAAATTTGCATGATCTGGAAAAGGGTTTAATGAAACGACTATGAATACTACAATTAGCTTAAACACATATATTGTACATCAACAAACTTATTATTTCCGCATAATATTTGTCTTTGCTCTGTTAATCCACGTATTTTATTCAAATATGGTTACTGGATAAATAAATGACTGAAGGAGGTTAAATAAATTACAAAACGCATGTAGTACCTGCTCTTGATATTCGGGTTTTAGAAATGAAAGCAGTGAAGCCCCAGCATGTGCAGGTTTCTTTAGTATATCATTCAGGTTCTTCATCCCAAATGTTTTAAAGCCCAGAAGGTAGTATAAATACATAATCTGTAAGAAAATATAGAATATTACCATCATTGTCCTGTGTCTTATTTTCTTTTATAATTGCATGCATATGAATGCATAGGTTCAGCATAACATGAACATTATTTCATGTATTCAACATTGTCTCGTGATGCATTTTCATTTTAATGAAATATATAACTACATTAATCCTTTGTCTAATTGTCATTCATAATTAAATGTATATGAATACAATGATTTCAATATTTGTTGACATGTTTTCATTTTACGATATATCCCTTTGTCTTAACAGCATCTTTTGTTACATGTACAGTCAAGCCTGTGGTAAAGACCACATTTGTATAGTAATTCCCTGTCTATAGGAATCACATTTATTTTCCTAATTATTGACATTCATTTTCTGCATAAATCTCCCTACAATTAAAGACCACCTGTAAACAAGGACCAGATTGTTATCTTTCTTCCCATGGGTGGTCTTTAATCACAGGTTGGATTGCATATGAATACATAGGGCCAATATATATCCCATTCCTGTATTTTAATTTTAGTTTGGCATACATACATTATTGTACACATAATACACGTTCTTTGTTTTACTTTAATTTTAATTTTGCTGTTATACATGTACCCGTGATCGTTTTTCCTTTGACAGATTTTCATAAATTACGATATGCAAAGAACACAAATTTGTTTCTACTAATTTCATTTTAAATATGGGAGAATTTTTTCCTGATTATTCTATGAATTATTCTTGTTTGAAACCATTAAGTATAACTGTCTTTTGTACGACTAAAAATATTACCATATGAGCCGACACGCGAGAAAACCAACATTGTGGAGGCTGCGTAAAGTATCTACTCAGATCAGCCTGCGCAGTCCACACATGCTAAGCCGGACAAACACTTTTCGCCTCCTGTGGATTTTCTGTTTCAGGAAGCATTACTCTATACCTCTATAACCCTGAGACGGAATGTGTCGGCGCGGACTGCGCAGACAGATCTGGTTCGATACATTACGCAGAGGCCACAATGTTTGTTTACAGCTCATATGTTATTTGAGCTTGTTTGTTTCGTAATCGATGTAAAATGAATAAATCTAAACTAAAAATTTCACAAAATGAAAAGCATAGAGAAAAGGGTATTTTTGGATAAAATGGAGCTCATTGTAGAGTATTAAGAAGTTGTCCGTTATGAGTCATTTTTACGTTTCCCACAATGTTTTCCTAAGTTGTCCGTTATGAGCCATTTTTACGATTCCCACAATGTTTTCCTAAGTTGTCCGTTATGAGCCATTTTTACGTTTCACACAATGTTTTCCTAAGTTGTCCGTTATGAGCCATTTTTACGTTTCCCACAATGTTTTCCTAAGTTGTCCGTTATAAGCCATTTTTACGTTTCACACAATGTTTTCCTAAGTTGTCCGTTATGAGCCATTTTTACGTTTCCCACAATGTTTTCCTAAGTTGTCCGTTATGAGCCATTTTTACGTTTCACACAATGTTTTCCTAAGTTGTCCGTTATGAGCCATTTTTACGTTTCCCACAATATTTTCCTAATTTGTCTGCATTTAGACGCGTCAAAATATGTCTTCTAACAGGAGAAAGTTTCAACCTCTGAATAGCGACACCTCTCTAAAACGAGTGTATCTCTTGCCTTGGCTAGATATTACTCAGGAGAGATTGTACTGTACATACCTGCGACCAACGTTTCCTGTGTCGTATTTTGGATTTATCTTTCAAGTGTACTATCATTTTAGTACCCCCGGGCATCTCGAAGAGAAGCTGAGCACCAAAGGGCGTTAACTTCTTTTGAGGTATGCACTCCCATTCACTCGGGTCATATTGCGCAATATCCCTGCAATTTGCATCGACATGTTATCGTCACTCAAAAATATTATTCCGATCCTACATTGTACCTATTGTTTCATTATTGTATGACGTATTTATTTATTTTCATTTAAAATCAATCATTTCACAATATTATATTTGTCATAAAACGCAAGACAGATTGGGTAAAAATACATCTGTATCATTAAATGTAACATCATTGCATTAGCGACATTTGTGTGTAGAGTATAACCGTCAACACTACTGTCCAACAAACAAGTCGTTGGAAAGTCGTCCAACCCTTTACCTGCTATATTTAAACTTAAATAAGTTACGTGGGTATCACACAACACTATTTACCCAGTCCTGACCTTTTTTGTAAATGTTTATAGCATAATAACGTTCATTCCTTTTCATCAAACTTGTGACTCGATGCAGGGTTAGATAACTGACATATATTCTAAATTCTACATAAAACAAATCCAAACATGTATCTCAAAATGTATCTGCTGCAGATGAGGCAAAAATCGTCTGCATGTAAGAAATAGTAAAGAAACAAAAAAAACACAGGGGTCGAGTGTATTTAAGTGGTGTTTCGGGCAAACCAATTCTTAGATGTACGGACTTCAGATTGCCCGCGCCTCCAAGTCAAGGATTCAAATGGATACTGACTGCTTTGCAGATGTCCTTTAAAAACCTTGACTAATTGGCGAACAGTCGCAAATGCCTTTATATTTGGTTTTGTAGAGCTCCGTTGAATTGATAGAGGATATTTCATGAATGTTTATGTATTATTAGTCGCCTGGCAGAAGCCCGCGACTTATATTTTAATAGGTTTTCGGAAATGACATGGGAGGATGAGTTATTAAAAGAAAAATACAAATTTAAACGTCTTGAACATATTACAATTGCGTTTGTTTAAAAACACAAAGTTATGACACTTCTAAAATTAACTAAATATTCCGATGTTTTAAGTATTTGCAGTTTCTTTATTTTGACTCGCATTTATGTTTTTTTGTTTTATTTACGAAGACAAAACGGTGTCCCTAATATACTTGAAGCAGACTGTTATGTGTCAATATCGAGATAAAAATCACGTCGAATTCTCCTTTTAATAGCAATTTTAACTTACTGAATGTTATTTTCATGTTCAAAGAGATGTCTTGATTTATGAAGAATGCATTTTATAATGTTTATCCATGTATATCTAAAATATGAACTGTTTCTTAGCTGAAACTGCTGATTACGTGACTCGCGAATACCAACCGCGTATATAAATCTCCTTTTCAGAGAGCCGTTCTTTACACTCACTTACAAATAGTGAATTATAGGTGATTTAAAATGTTTATTTGATTCGAAACAAATGAAGAAAAGAACAAACTGAGGTAAAACTGGTTTTAATAGAAAAAATACTTTGAACGAACACTCTCTGTCTAATTCCCTAACACTGTGGACTCATTACATTCATGTATGTGAGTATAAGAAACGACAACTCTGGTTCATGAATCGGGTCTTTCGTACACAATTATTTCGTTCTTGACAATTTCAAATGTGTCATTAGATTCCCTACAGGCATTTTGCTTCCGATCTGCATATTGTTATGCATCATTGACACAAGGGCGCTCATCATAATATAATGTTAAAACATGTCTCTAAATAGAGTTTAAAGAACGACAACTTCGCGAAGAAGAACGATGGTCACGAACCGGGCCTTTCGTACATAATTATTTCGTTCTTGACTATTTCAAGTGTTTCATAAGATTCCCTACAGGCAGTTTACTTCCGATCTGCATATTGTTATACATCATTGACACAATGGCGCTCATCATAATATAATGTTAAAACATGTCTCTAAAGAGAGTTTAAAGAACGACAACTCCGCGAAGAAGAATGATGGTCACGAATCGGGCCTTTCGTACATAATTATTTCGTTCTTGACTATTTCAAGTGTTTTCATAAAATTCTCTGCAGGCATTTTGCTTCCGATCTGCATATTGTTATGCATCATTGACACAAGGGCGCTTATCATAATATATTTTTAAAACATGATTAGTTTGTTATTTTCATTATACAATCGGAAGGAAAGAATTACAATAAATTAACATGTTGTAGGGTTCAGTTTAGGTTCGAAATTAAGTTTAAAATTATACAACAATTTCAATGAAATTTAACTGTTAAGCTGAAATAATACGAGGGTGGTCTAATTTATAAATATTATTGCATAAAATATATGTTTTACGCCCGCTTAAGGGATACAGAAACATTGCAAAAACCGGGCGTAAACGGCGAGAAAACGTGTATAAACAAAGCGATTCTCGCGCGTACGTGCCGTTTCAGACCGGTAAAATGTTTTACATATGCATTACCCGGGCACAGTTAGTAAACAAAACATGGACGCTCCATCTCCCCTAGAATAGGAGCAATTTTTGGGTTAACAATAACATGAGCTTCTTTAACTCGATAATCGGTAACATGCAATAGACTCACAGTTAAAGAGCATAACATAATCCAAAACCATTCGAGTCAGCGATGGCAACCTTGATGTAGGACCGGTTCGTGGATATATAAAACATAACTTGTTTACTTTATGACGTCACGTGTGTCAATCCTTATCGCGTCATGTTAATCGGCGGTTATCGTACAACTGAACGTTACAGCGGACTATATGTTGGATGTTTGCTCTTATTTTATGCAATAATAGCGAAAATACACATTTTCTCGGGCGTGAACATCTGCGGACGCCCTTAAAATATGTTTATGCCCTCGGGCATCAACACATTTTGCGGGCGTCCGCAGATGTTCACGCCCGAGAAAATGTGTATTATCCCTATATCATTGCATAAAATCTATGTTTTACGCCCGCTTAAGGGATACAGAAACATTGCAAAAACCGGGCGTAAACGGCGAGAAAACGTGTATAAACAAAGCGATTCTCGCGCGTACGTGCCGTTTCAGACCGGTTAGATGTTTTACATATGCATTACCCGGGCACCGTTAGTAAACAAAACATGGACGCTCTATCTCCCCTAGAATAGGAGCAATTGTTGTGTTAACAATAACATCAGCTTCTTTAACTCGATAATCGGTAACATGCAATAGACTCACAGTTAAAGAGCATAACATAATCCAAAACCATTCGAGTCAGTGATGGCAACCTTAATGTAGGACCGGTTCGTGGATATATAAAACATAACTTGTTTATTTTATGACGTCACATGTGTCAATCCTTATCGCGTCATGTTTATCGGCGGTTATCGTACAACTGAACGTTACAGCGGACTATATGTTGGATGTTTGCTCTTATTTTATGCAATAATAGCGAAAATACACATTTTCTCGGGCGTGAACATCTGCGGACGCCCTTAAAATGTGTTTATGCCCTCGTGCTTCGCACTCGGGCGTAAACACATTTTGTGGGCGTCCGCAGATGTTCACGCCCTCGAAAATGTGTATTATCCCTATATTGGACTACATTTTAACATTTGTCAAAGTATGATATAATAAGGATGCCAAGCTAATATCATTTTGAGAAAAAGAGACAACTCATGTCTTCAGCGATTTAATCCTTTTCTCATTGTTTTAAACGTAGATTGCTGCAAATGTGTCCAATGTTGACTTTAATAGGTGAAAGGTAAAGTGACGTGCTATTGCATGCAAATCCTTTATTGTCTCTTTTGCGGTTTTATTGATAAATAATAAAATTTAAATATTCTGAAACACGTCTTAAAAAGTGTACGTGGAGTTCACAAATCTTATAATTATTCCTTAATGAAAGCACCGTATACATACTAAGACTAATGATTGGCAAGATTACTCATTTCCATTACTGTTTATGATTAATAATTAGTTGGCTGTGTGTTTGGTCAACCTACCTTGGAATGGATATTGAACATAAACAATGAAAGGCTTCAATTATATTTCAATGAAGAACTTTCACTTCGTTGACAAAAAAATGCAAGTTATGATACATTTTCACTTGACCCCACCCCTGATGTTCCAATATGCCTCTCAGTTGATAACTGTTTTTTCAACTACTATAATGTTAGTGTATATATACGAGTGTGCGAGTTAAGATCTGGTTTTAATGAGATTGGATAAACCGCAGACGTGACGTCATTTTCATAGTTTGGTCCGCGTTAAAACACAGACTTGAGCGTAAGACTAGAATCCAAACTAGTAAATATGCCATTTATGTTATCGGACTTTGACACTCCCAGAGAGGGCTTTATGCGATAAAATACATTACTTTTCAGCCTTTTCGTTGCACTCAAGAAACTGCATCACATAGCTGTTCGGCTGTCTGATCTTCTGCCCATTCTTCGTGACGGTATCAAATGCATCGTCGAAGATTATGTGAACTGAAATGTGTATTAACGGGAAACTATTCTAAAAACAGTCTTTGTTTGTCAAGTTATAGAACATGTCATGTTTTATTGGTGTTTTACGTCTTTTTAAACAATTTCCCTCATATATATCAGGGCGTAATATCACTTATTCATGATCCCTGTGTCACAAACCAATACTAGGCTATGAAATGTGCTTTACCTATCGCGAGCGGCGATCGAACTTTGAATGCCGCCGGGTGTGCAATCCCCCATGCTTTCAACTCGGTCAATGCTGATTTCTAGTGACGGAAAACGGAACAGTTTTAATTGTGGCGATGATTGCGTGATTTAAAAGTATATGGAGTAGAAACATCGGTATTTAACCATTCACACATATAATACATCTGCAGGTGACGACAAATTTAGACAAATTATGGACAATGTCTACAAATGAAAGTGTAATTATTTAAAAAAAAAATAGTGTTGAAAACATATTGGAAAAAAGCTTAGTAACACACTTATGTGGTTGATAACGTTAACCCTTATCCCGCGGAAGACCGACAACAAGTATCACCTTTTTGTTTTTAACCCTTTCCCTCATAGCAATCATCTACGCAAAGATATGACAAATATTGAAAAGCGCATAATTATCTCAGAGTTGAAAACATGATTGCAAAAGAGGAAATTTCTAATAAAGAGCAATATTTCTTTTTGCCATTATGCTTTCGAAAGTCGTCTACTGACGTGTAAAAATGCGTCTGCAAGTGGAGAAATGGCTAATTTACAAATACAGTCAAACCTGTGTGTAACGACCACCTACGGGAGATGAACAATCTGGTCTTTGGTGAACTTAAACTATGGTCGCTATAGACAGGGAATTAACATTACAAGGTGGTCTTTAGCACATAGTCTACTTACATGGAGGTATTTTTGTTACAAACCTATATATGAATAGTGACCAATGTGTTCTAAGATTAAGCTGTACGAATGTGAAGGCTGATGTTGATCTATATAATTCGCAAAGGTGATTTAAAGTGGAGATTACGGATATCATAAATGTGATTTGAGGTCGCGTTAATGAGATCGTTGATGACAATGTTAATTAACGCCTTCCCATATACATCAAATATGTAGCAGACGACTGTTTTAACATGCAGGAAAACATGTGGAAAACCTCTTTGAATAATAATAATAATCATAATAGAGAATTATTGAATATAGTTTGGACAAAATGTGACAAAATGTGAAAATTGCTCATTATGAGCAATGTCTCCATTTGCCATGATGTTTTCAAAAGTCGTCTGCTGCATCTTTCTGTGGAAAAGGGTCAATTAATAAAACTTACTTTCCGGGATAAAACTATCAGGATCTAGATGGTTTGATTTTCTCTCGGCGCGTTCACTTGCAGCATGGTGTATGTCCAATCTGGAAAAAACAAATGGTATCACTTATTGAGCCTGTTCTTATTGTAGGGTTCATTTTGGTGGTTTGTGTTCGTAGATTTCAAATTCCAGGTTACAGTCTTTATTACAAACTCATCATAAAGATACACATTTCCCTTTATTTTCTCTCAATTATTCTCAATTTGATATAACGTACTACTACTCTAAAAACCTCAAATATGAGTGAACTTGTCCCTGATCAAACTCGCCTCGAGATAACTACCTCAAATATAAGACAACTGGCCCCAAGACAACTACCTCAAATATGAGACAACTCGCCTCAAGACAACTGCCTCAAATATGAGACAACTCGCCCCAAGACAACTACCTCATATATGAGACAACTCGCCCCAAGACAACTACCTCAAATATGAGACAACTCGCCCCAAGACAACTACCTCAAATATGAGACAACTCGCCTCAAGACAACTACCTCAAATATGAGACAACTCGCCTCAAGACAACTGCCTCAAATATGAGACAACTCGCCCCAAGACAACTACCTCAAATATGAAACAACTCGCCACAAGACAACTACCTCAAATATGAGACGACTCGCCCCCAGACAACTACCTCAAATATGAGACAACTCGCCCCAAGACAACTACCTCAAATATGAGACAACTCGCCCCAAGACAACTGCCTCAAATATGAGACAACTCGCCCCAAGATAACTACCTCAAATATGAGACAACTCGCCCCCAGACAACTACCTCAAATATGAGACAACTCGCCCCAAGACAACTACCTCAAATATGAAACAACTCGCCACAAGACAACTGCCTCAAATATGAGACAACTCGCCCCAGACAACTACCTCAAATATGAGACAACTCGCCCCAAGACAACTACCTCAAATATGAGACAACTCGCCCCAAGACAACTACCTCAAATATGAGACAACTCGCCCCCAGACAACTACCTCAAATATGAGACGACTCGCCCCAAGACAACTACCTCAAATATGAGACAACTCGCCCCAAGACAACTACCTCAAATATGAGACGACTCGCCCCCAGACAACTACCTCAAATATGAGACAACTCGCCCCCAGACAACTACCTCAAATATGAGACAACTCGCCCCAAGACAACTACCTCAAATATGAAACAACTCGCCACAAGACAACTGCCTCAAATATGAGACAACTCGCCCCAAGATAACTACCTCAAATATGAAACAACTCGCCACAAGACAACTACCTCAAATATGAGACAACTCGCCCCCAGACAACTACCTCAAATATGAGACAACTCGCCCCAAGACAACTGCCTCAAATATGAGACAACTCGCCCCAAGACAACTACCTCAAATATGAAACAACTCGCCACAAGACAACTACCTCAAATATGAGACAACTCGCCCCCAGACAACTACCTCAAATATGAGACAACTCGCCCCAAGACAACTACCTCAAATATGAGACAACTCGCCCCAAGACAACTACCTAAAATATGAGACAACTCGCCCCCAGACAACTACCTCAAATATGAGACAACTCGCCCCCAGACAACTACCT